>VXAZ01007009.1:582301-639682 GCA_013399875.1 Gymnorhina tibicen
GGTCCGGAGGGGGCGAGGCCCGGGGTCAGGCTGTGGGTGTCCCCGGGGCGGCGGACGCGGGGGGCTCCGCTCGGCTCGGGGCGCGGAGGTTGGGTGAGGTGAAGCGGAGTCTGGCTCTGTGCAGCCCCCCAGCCCCGGGGACACGCCGCTGCACCCAGGCTTTTTGGGTCTCCCGCACCTCCCGTCGCACCTTGCCCTTTCCTGGGTTGACTTTCTTTCACAGGCCTTTGTCATTTTTTGTTTTACGCTGCCATGATACAACTGAGGTGCAAAGACATCGTGGTCATTTGGCGGTCAGATAAGCGCTGATTGTACTTGAACATCCATTTCTGGTGCTGCTACAATAACGCAGGGCAGAGCTTTCCCTGGGGGGTCTGGTACTGGCACACTTACGTGGCCCGTCCCTTCCCTACTCTTTGGTCACTGTTGTGTAAACTCACTAAGTAACACGTGTTGTGGGAACTCTTGGCAGGCATCAACCAAGTGAGTCTGTATTTACTTGTCTTCCCCGGCCTTGCTGGGATGGTTGGGTAGTGCTTCATGCCATCATTCACTAGTCAAGGAAAGTTGCTGTTCTTTATAGACTGTAAAGAGCATGAAGATAGTGAAGAGTTGTATGCAACCTGCAGGGAAACATAGATGAGCAGGGCAGAGATGGACTGACATTTAGCATTACCCTTGGCAAGGCAGCCCAGGAAAAGGATGGATTAAGTGCTGGAAAGGTGTCCAGAGCAGAACTGGGAAGCAGAAGAAGTGTTGTCGAACAGCTGACACTGTACAAGGAGGGAAGGCCAACACAGCGGGCTTAAGCAAAGGTTGGTGAAAAAAGAATAGCGACAAGGTTCTAAATATCCAGAAGCCTGGTAACGAGGTGATGCATGCAATTATTTTGGCAGAGCAGGCTAAAATTAGCATGCAAAAGGCCGAACATAATCAACAACGGGTTGTGGTTTTATAATTCTATCATTATACAGGTTGGTGGATATACTACCTAAAAAATGGCAATTTATGTCAGCAGAACAGCATGAGCCACTGAAAATTGACTTCTTTCCTACCTCTGTCATGGTTTAATTTACTGTGAAAATTTTAATGTGAACAGTTGAGACCATTACCACGTTGAAGCATGTTAATCCCCTTCCTTTTTGAGCCTTTGTAAAACTCCCATTTGTTTACTCAGAAGCAGAACAGGGCCTTTTGTTTTAATGGCATTTTCTTTCCTTTCAGAAAATCATTATATGCTATGCAGCTGGTCATAGCTTTTGACTGGGTTACTAAATAGGTACCTGAATGGCAATAATATCCAACAAAGTACATCTTGACTAGGATAAAATAGGTGTGCCGTTCGCATAACTCACTTCCTTTGTGCAGACTAACCGGATGTAAAGTTCAAGTGAAGACAAAGCAGTCTCTAGTTTTAACATGACTTAGCGAGTAGAGGCAGAACCTGTAGAGAGCCCAGAGTCTACCATCAGGTAGGAAGAGAGCTGTCAGGAGAGGGGAGCATTAGTACTGGGTGTTAGTTCAGCGGAGTGCCAAGAGGCACAGAATGCGCTCCTCTAACTTGTGATGCCATTACATACAACTTCATGGGAGATCAGGCGGACATCTGCCTGAACCTTGTTAAAATTACAGTTCATGCCATCTTTGCCGGGACTTTTCTTCATCTTGGTTGCCAAGTTTTGCCTGATGCACGGTTTCTCAGTGAAGGAAAAACCTAGTGAGGACATTAGTCTTTATTTTGCTTCCCAGAAAACATCAGTGCATACAAATAAGGAGAAAAGAAATATTTGAGTTGAGAATGCAACTCAGATACTTCTGATTAACTGAATGCCTTTTATCCAGGGGATTTGCTTTTTTCCAGATCCTTGAGTGGTTGCTAGCTACTTCTCTATTCACTATGCAATTAGCATGTTTGATCTTTGTATTCTCATAAAAACTTATATATTTTATGCTAATATAGTAGCTTAGTAATACGAGTGACAATACATTTAAATGGCAGTGTTATTGCCTCTACCAAGTGGTGTTTGGCATCAGTGAGACCTTTGGCATGAATCTCCTGCCTAGGGACAAACTTCTTAAACTGTTTAATAAACTTGCAAAGTGTTAGAGCAGGACAGAAGTGATCTGCCTGCCCTTTAATGGAACACACAGACATAACTGACCTGGCTCAGAGTCAGCCGTGTATTTTTGTGCACATGGGTAGTGTCGTGCAGGGGAGGTACCTCAGATCCCAGAGCTCCAGCAGCAGGAGTGCAGACCTGCCCCCAGCTCAGTGACTCCTGGCTCTCACAGGGACGGTGCTTGTGGGCTCAGCCAGCTCCACATGGCGCAGCACCACAGACAAACCCAGCACAGGCAGCCCTCTCAATTCCTGCATTAGCTTCCCACCCCCTCTCTTTGGAGCTGTGTTGATCCAGTGATCAGCAAGAACAAGCCTGACAAACCTGACTTCCATCCCTGTGAGTAAAGAGAGAAAAAACATGCAGAAAGTGGCTAAATAGTGATGATACACCAGGGAACCATTGGAAAATTGTGTCTTATAACTGATGGAGTGCTCTAGCAGTCAAACTGCATTTAGTGTTTCTTTGTGGGTTGGTCTAGAATTCATTTGGGAAGGACGGAATTTGCCACACTTGGCCAAAACAATAATGGCCAGATACCTGATGGCTGAAAGAGGTCACTTAGGTCTTACTGCCTGGAAGGGCTGCTTTGCATTTTGGTATCACATTTGCTTGTGCAAAGCCAAAATTTCCTTCAGCTTGACTGGAGGACAACAAATAGGCTTAGAATTTTATTGAAGTTTAATAATAATGTTAAAGGAAATACAGTTCGGTTTAACGTGGTTTTCATGTTTGTCTGTGATGTCTGTTGTCTTCAGATGGTCATCAGAAATGCAGAATAAATACCAACTGGCCAGGTCATCAGTTGCTGTAATCCAACAAATAGCAATTGTGTATCCAGAGAGTATGCAAAACTAGAGGGAAGTTGCCATTGTGGTTAAAATGTAGAAAATAAGAATTTAATTCATTGTATATTTCACGAGTGGTCTTTGCCTTTGAAGCACTAAATCCCCCTATGTCTTGCTTCCTTGTTTGTAAAAGACAGTTAACAACACTTTCCCCTTTAAAAAGGTGTTGCGGAGACAAAATCATTAACGTTTATGAGTTTCTTTGATATTACTGTGATAGGAGCTGAATTAGCACACACAGACAGAGAAATCTCTTTCTTCAGACACCCTAGTTTACCTAGGATAAATGTCCTGGTTTATTGAGAAATTGCCCCTTGAATAGTCACTCAGATGAGATTAAAGGGAAAAACTAGTGGTAGATTCAGAAAGATCAATAATGGTGTTTGTTTTATGAGTGACCCTGAAGAAACAATAGGCACTTAGTTGCTGAAATTAGCTGCTGATTTAAAAATAGGAAGGGAGCTGTTAATGCAACTGCAGAGAGCAGAGAAAAAGTCTGGAATGACCTCAATAAAATAAGAACATGCCCAAATAAATGGCTGATGCCATTATTGAACAGAAGTCTAGGATTGTGCAGCTGGGGAGACAAGAACTCTGTTTGGATAAGCACCAGGAGTTTGTGTAAAGTTTATTTGGGATAATACAAGAGACCCAAGCAGGTAAGACAATGTACATTAGTGTGAAACACATGGATGTTTAAAGCTGTTTAGAACACGTTGTGCTGGGAGGAGAACACAGCCTTTAAAGCGTTGCTGTCACACCATTATGAGTGTGTATTTACTACCTTGTCGGGGCGAAGCTCCCATTTCCTGGACTCCTGTTTGTCTCGTCCAGTTCCTTTATTGCTACTCTGAATTAACACCTACTTTAGCTCCAAACTTGCTGCTTAGCTAACAATCCTCCTATGATTGCCACTGTTAAAAAGCACCTGCCAATAGCAATGGCAGAATGGGATTTGGGCCACTTCAGTGTATTAGAGTTGCAAATGGATGTGAAATTTTCAGTATATTGCTTAGAGTAATACGTAGTAAATGCTGTCATTTTAATGGGAACTAGTGTCAGTGGCGGGCTGAGCATCATAATGTGGTGGTGCCATGGTCGTTTTCAGCCCAGTGTGTATTTTAAGTACTGTTGGCCGTGTCCCCCCTCCAACAAGGCATGGGAGTTAAGTGTTATAAATAAGGAACAACTCTTGTTTAATTAAAAAAATAAAATTAATTTATTGCCAAAAAAAAAAATTTTAAAAAAAGAAATAACATAAGGAACCTGAAAGTGTGCACTAAAATAGCTCAAGGGAAGGGTTTAAAGCTAAGCTTGTGCCTAAAGACTGTGTTAGATGACAGCCTAGAAAGGCTCATAACACTGTGGTATCGTAATGTAGTGTAATGTTAGACACTGTTAAAAGAAATGACTACTAGAGAGTGACAGAAGATTTTCAGTATCAGTAAAAAAAATTTGAAAATGTATTTTGGACACCCCTATGCAGGCATTTTAGTAAAGAAGCCTCTGTCATCCAGTTCAGTGAAGTATGGATGGAGCCAGTGGGTTGACTGTGGTGCAGCTGTAGGTGTAGGACCAAGGCCTATGTTCTGACATCATTTGATAAAATACAAGGCACAGAAACAACTTTGGTCTGTTATAATGGCCAGTATGACAGCTTGCAAATACCGAACTCTCCAACACATCATAGAAGAAAGGTTCTGCATTTTAAGTGTTTGATATTTAAAACAGACCATTTGTTTTTGTATTAATGTAAGAATAAGGGAAGGTGGGTTTTTCCCTGGCAGGGTTTATCTTTTTTGGCAAAGAATGACAGACAAAAATCAGATTAGATCCAGAAAACTTCAAAGGATCCACTGAAATAGACAACAGATCTTTCTCTGTGTTTTTCTGCCAAAACTTGGTCTGCAGTCTTTTGAGCTTTTCTCCTTGGCCATTTGGGACCTGTCCAGTCCTTCACCATGTGCTTTTCTCCTTTCCCCCTTTTGGTTGCTCTGGTTTATGACCTCACTTTTGCCATGTTACTAAATATGAGTCCCCTGTGACTTCTCCTTTACCAACTCAGAGCTTCTCCAGTCTCTCTCCCTCTTTAATTATGTACCTCACTCATACATCAGTCCTTGGAGATCTGCAAGCAGTTTTTCCTGGCAGGTCTCTTGTTTGTTCCTTTCTGACACGAGACGTGATTTGCTGATCACTGCAAAGGTCTGGCTTATCCTAGGAACTGATGGTGAGGTTGTGGCTTCTTCAGGCAGCACTTCCAGGAGTTCTGCTGGGGAGCATGGAAAAGAGCACATTTAAGGCAACAAGTCCTTTATGGAATTGTTCTTACTTTCTAATTCTTATGCACCACGATGACATGTGTTGCTTAGACAGTATTTAAACTTATTTGCAGATGCCTGGTCATATCCTAGAGTAGGGGTGAATGCATTTTGGGTGAATTAATCCGTTCATTGAGTACTGATTCCTTCACTTCCTAAAACAAAAATAACAAGGAGTGAAGTATAAATTCTCCTAATATTTGGAAAGTAGGGAACTTAAGTAGCTGATGGTCTTTCTCTGGCCTTCTGCATTCAGTTTTAAGTGTGAATTAAAAAGATTTCATCTGAAAATTGTAGCATAAAATGTCACCATTTTTATACATGAAGTTGAACCATAGCTTGTAGTAAAACCTTGCTCTTGTTTGGCAGACAAATAATTTTGGGGCCAAGATGTTCCATGTTTGTTGTTAGCGTGGCAGGGGTATATGGGGAAACGTCTTTAAAACTCAGTTCTTTAAATCTCTCTATTGGTTTTTTTTTCCTCTTTAATTAGTTTAAGTAATTAGCCCCAAATGTGCAAGTCTGATCTTTTTGTGTAAATCACAATATATGAATACATTTTCTCCTGCAGTGTCACAATTTTAAGTCCAAATGAGGCTAACACAGAGTAAGACAGTTGTCTCAGAAGTTTTGAGGCAATAAGCAACTAAAGTTTTTCATACCAATACTCTACAGACTTTTTGTTAAATACTTTTCCTCGTTACTTTGAAGCCACTGAATAATTTTCATCAACTGATCTCATGGAAATCGTTGGATATATAATCTGGATGAAGGAATAGTGCCCCTTCCAGTGAAATCTGTAGCCTGTCAAGTCAATCTGTATGTTGCTACTACAAAAGGATAGGAGAAATATTTACTAGTTTCCCCTCATTAATTGACAGATCTCTTTTTTTATTGGGTAAAGAACCTTTTAGGACCCCCAACAGGAATGAACTTTTTGAAGACAGCGAAATAAAGACAGAACTTTCAGGCTTAACTCTTCATTTCCTGATTTTCCTGTCATAATAACACATTGACAAGTCCTCCTGCATTTAGGGTAATGAAAATCTTGTAACCAAGTGATTGCTGACAGTCAGTATATACAATTGTCATTGGAGGACAGATGAAAGGACTTCCTGATAATGCTGGAGAAGTGATAACAGTGGGGAGAGGCTGGACATTTTAACTGTTCAAAATGGTGGTGTCTGAGCAGTAAAAACCTTTCCACTGTGTACTTAAGAGGCATAAGGAGAATGAGCCTGCCTGAGGCCTCTCAGTAATACTGTAATTTGAGTGATAAATATAGCAACAAACACTGGGAAGTAGTCTGTGTGGAGCAGGCAGGAAGAGGTTGTGGAGATGGCTTTTTAAAGGTGTTAGGAGCTAGAACATCAGTACTTTGCTGTTTGCTCAGGTACCTTGGTACTTTCCAAGGCTGCCCCTGTGCCACCCATCCCCGATCCCTATCTCCCGTGGATGTGTCCGTGTGTGTGTACAGACACACCAGTCCTGTGCACAGGTACCCGTGGAAAAGATCAGATGCTTAAAACACAGGTGTAGCACACGGGCAGGACATCAGCTGCCTCTGGGCTCCAGCAGAGGCAGCACCAGCAGCCAGCAGTTTGGCTGGAGCACAGCAGGAGCAGTGAGAATGAACCGTTACTTGAAGGATTCCAAGAAATATTTGGCAAACAAGACGGTATCATGAGGTAAAGCTTTTAAAACTTAAAGAAGGAAACAGATCCTTGCTTCCTCCTCTTGGGAAGGTCTCTGCAGTGCTGGCTTTGCACATCTGAGATTGTTTCATTCATTTGTGTGGCAGCCAGTTCTAAACCTGATACTGAAATTGGATATAAACTGCAGATTCATTTCCAGTTTTCCTTCCTTCTGCTCAGACTGTTTGACATGACAGGCTTGATAATACTTTTGCCTGAAGGGTATATGAGACCTGGCTTTGGGATTTTGTTTGTTTGTTTGGGGTTTTTTGGTTCTAGAAAACAAAAGGAAGGTACGAAATTTGAGTAAATACTGCAGCATCTTAACAAAACAATGAACTTCCCATGCGGTGAAGTAGTTCCTATTGCCCCAGTCTGAAGTTCCCCATCCTTCAAGTGGTCTCAGGTCAACCCAAATATTATCCTTGGCATCAGTGCTTCTCCAAAAAGACACATAATGTCCTTGAATTTCAGAAGGATTTTATCTCTGCCTCCTGGCCTTTTGTAAAGCCCTGCTGAAATCTGAAAATGCCTTCAGAGTCAACATAAAGGGAGGAGATGACGTACTCTGCTCTGGGCCACACAGAGCCCAACGTTAGAAAGGACAGGTGTCCATAGACTTTGGTCTCTGCCTTAGAAAAGTACATTTAAATCTCTTTCAGCTTTCCATCAGCAGATTGAAAGGTTAATTAGCATACATCTGTAGCCCCGACAATGCAAACTGGAAACAACTGTTTATTTTGCCTTGCAGCAATGTGTAAAAAACCTAGAGAGAGGCTGTTTGCCAGCTCTGGTTTGGCTGCCGGAACAGAAGACATCATATAACAAGAGAGGAAAAACAGGGCAAGGAATATCATACACCAGAGAATTTCTTTAAGACCATCAGTTAACAAAACATCCTACATGCAGCAGAGTAAGTAGGGCCGGGGAGGAAGGAAAAAATTCCAGGCTGTAGGGACCTTATGGATATCAGTGTGGTGACACTGATGCCAACTAGGAAACAGTGTGTCAGCCTTTGAAGTCAGGAACTTTGTCCTCCTTGGGCTTGGAAGGCACCTACCTATGAAGCCACTTAAAATACAGGGAGTAAAACTACACTGAAGGCAATGAGTAGATGGAACTTTAAGTCTGGGAGAGCTCAAGATACAATTGCACAATAATGCAAACCATTTCTGGGAATCAATCCCGTATCAGACTGGATTACTAAATGTACTAAGTATAAGTACATATTGAAACTTAATAATAACACAGGGAGTGACCTTACAGAGATGTGTAGCATCAGTCTGGAGATGCAATCCAGGTGGAAGAAGCAGGAAGGTGCAAGGAGAGGGGCAAAAGCCATGGTTGCAAGGCACAATTCTGGAGTTGCTGTTGTTTCCTTGGTATGCTGATGTGTTTTGCATACAAAGTCACTGGAATCAAGCAGCTCTTTTTTGCTCAGTTTTTTTCAGCTTCACAAATCTTGTATTTTACAGCATTCACACCTCCATAAAGGGTTACTGTCAGCCCCTTCTTTTAATTCTTGGAGGATGGTGTATCTTCCTCATCTGGAATCTCCTCCACATGAAGAAAACAAGAATCCAGGTCTCCATTCCTGACTTACCCTAGTCTCTGACCTGTTGTCTGGTAACTAGGAGGCAGTTCCTGCAGCTCCTCTTCTGCTTAATCCTCTGGGAAGTGTTTGGATGTAGGGCACTTACAGTTCACCTTTTCTGTGGCACTCTGGGTGTCTTCCCTTGCAGCAGCTGTGGGGTGGGAGCAAGGGAGGGAGGCACCCATGGAGCAGTGTTGGGACTCACATGTGCCATGGGTTGTCTGTCCTGACAAAGCAGGTGATGCCAGAAAGCAGAGCACTGTACCTCGAAAGGAGATTTGTATCCTCCCTTCTCTTGAGTTTTGCCTTTCTCTTTCCTGCTGCTTGTGCAGAGACCACCCAGGCACGGTGGCTATGGAGAGGTCCAAAGCCAGCAGACATGGAGGGCTGTGTTTTGCACCCCACAGCAAAAGCAAAGCTGTCCATGTATGGCCTCCTTCCTCCCTTGGGACAGAATTTGCTGCTGAACACTGTGTGTAAATCAATCCCACCAGCCCCGCTGATTGCTTTCGGTGTGTGCATTGCCCTAAGTACCTGTGTATGTCCCTGCATTTAACATGTTCCCAGTCTGTCCATCCATGTCCTGCACGAGGCCTGGATCATTCTCCCGGGTGCAGCTGCACCCTGTGGGGCTCTCTGCCCACGCTGGCAGGACGTGTGTTTGTATATGGGATTGCTGCAGAGTGCCGTGACCTTTGCAGCACACTGGTTATTCAAATGTAACTTGTGGTCCACTCTTGGCTTCCTGTAGTAGTGCTGCTTCCAGCTTTTCTCTCTCTTACATTGCCAATCCTTTTTCCCAGCTGTGTTGGGTTTTTCCTTCTACAGGCTGAATTTCAGTTTACGTGCAGCTTGTATTTCTCCAGACCCAGGACTGTGAGTCAGTTGTCACTGGGTTTACAGTCACTGGGTGTAGGGAACTGACTGCACGTTTCTGCATGCACACCTACGAGCATGAGACTATATTTGAATATCTGCAAAGGTTCCCACCTTGCTGTCCCAAATGCCTCTTGCAGAACATGAAAAAAGGTGCTAAGGGGGGCAGATCCTGGCAAGAAATACACCTAAGCAAGGCATCTCATGCCAGGCACTGTCTCCTACTGTAGTGGCATGTTTTTGTCATCTTTTTCCTAAACTAATTAGTTGTAAGTTGGTTTTCAGCCCAGATGTCATAGTTTCCATCGAGCCAGTTTAAATTTGTATTTCTGTAAGGATTTCTTCAGACATTATTATCTGGAATCCAATTAAGTAGCGTTCATTCAGGATTAATCACATGTGGAAGTGTTTGCAGAATTGAGGTTCCTGTGTTCTTAGCAGCATACTATTACTGCTGTATTTCATTATTCCCCAGTAGGAAAGGGCTTGGGAATTCCACGTGTTACTTGCCCTGCACAGATCCACTGCATGGCTGTCCTGGGTGTTATGGAATAGCAAAAGGAAGATGATAGCTATCCCAGTAGTCTGCTCTCTAAAGACCATGTCCCAAAGGCAGAGAATGAGTTTGACTGCATAAAGATTCCTTGATTTCAATAAAACTGCTTACATGTGTGCTGCCGTGCCTGCAGAGACATGAAGTAGGACCATGGCCTAAGGGAGAAGGCAGACGTTCTTCTTAAAAAAGAAAAAAATAAAATCTGACATTCCTTACTGCAGTGCCTCTCCAGATACCAGGACTTTTGAAAGATATTAGTGGTGCAGCAAACTCAAAAGATAATTCTTTTCGTATGGTGTCTGGATCAGGTGACTTGCACATGTGCACATTTTCAGGTACCCCTTTTGCTGCTTTTTATCAGAAGTTCTTTTCCAAAATCCTTCTCTTGTGCAAATTTTACTTTCCTTTGTCACAGTCAGTATTTCTATCACAGCTTGTAGAAGAAGGTAGCATAAAGTTATTAAACCTCACGGTTAGAATTGTAATGTCTGCAAAGTAGTACGTTTGTTCTATCTGTTAATACTTTATTTCCTTTGCATTTATTTGTGCGACTCTGCTTTGGAGCTTTTTAATGTTTCTGAGGCAGTGGGTCAGTTTTGTGAACAGGTTTTTTGAATTGGTACTCGTGCTAAAATGACAAGAACTCCTTGTTAAAAGATGAAAACAGATTAGAGAAGACACATTTGTCAGATGGGGCTCTTCAGCATTAAAATGCTGTGAATGTTTGCTCCTTATCTTTTAGAAAATGCTTTATGCCATCTCCTGCCTCACAAATGAATGGATTCACCTGTGTATATAATTGCCATGTTATTGTGCTGGATGGGATCTGATCATACAAAGACAATGGCTTTGTTTATGCTGCCAAACTGTATGCCCAGCTGTGCTTGCAGGATCAAGCCTCTAGCTGTTAACTTTCTAGAAGGCCATAATAATAAAGATTTTAGTGGCAATATGTTCAGAAGAAATGCCAGCTTCTTTAGCAGATGTGGGAACAAGGGGAGCAATTTTTTAATGAGAAGCTTACACTTTTTCCGAAACATTTGCTGCTAGAAGATGGTGTTAGTTTGCTTGTTTGTCAAATGTCAGCTAGGCAGTGACCTGGTATAATGACAGGGGTGTCAGGGTTGGAACCAAGGCAGATTTATTGAAAATGATGCCATCCCGAGTGCTGCATGTGAGGCTGAACTGGGGATCTTGACAGGTGAAAGCAGTGTGAGCTAAAACGCTGTGGTTGTGGAGCACGGTTAGGACACATCACCATTGCTTTAGAAAGTAAAGGAAAGTGACAGAATTAAAATTTTCAATACTGACAGAAAGGCTTTTGGTTGGATTTTGTTGATTTGTATGAGGTCTGTGTAAACACTGTCTGGATCCCAGTATAAATTTGTATGTGCAGTGTTCCCTAATGTCCTTCCTAGTTCCAGATATGCATATCACTAACCAAGTCCTCTTCTATTTGTAATTGCCTTTTCCCATTTATTTGTGCAATATGTGTTAGAATAATATGCTGTTTCTTTATAGCTGCTTTTTAAAACAAAATAGTAAAACCTGATTTAAAACATGCTTAGTATGGATGCCATCCCTGATTCATAGGGTTTTAAAAATTTAATATTAATGTATGTGGGAAATAGTTAGTACAATGCCACACGTGTAATTTGTCCCTTGACAGCCTGTATCCTTAAAATTAATCTTCTGGTTACCTCTCCAAGACTTGGATAGAAATGAGAAACAGTGATGGCCATAAGGTACAGAGATGGAAAGTTAGAGAAAATCAGAGGAAGGAAGCAGATTGTGGAGCAAACTGTGTGACATAACTGCAGCTGCATTACTGGGTTTTGTAGGTAGCTTGTGCTCGTGGCTACACCATTTTCTGAGAGGTTCTTTGAGAGTAACACAAAATACTTACAAAAGCCTCATATATCTATTCAGCTTAACATATTGGATAGAAACAACGGATATTAAAAAGTAACTCTTCATCCTACACATACATAAACAGATAGGCAACTTCAAACCCATGATTAATCCATGTGAATTAAAAGAGAGTACTCACGTGCTTCAAACTCGTATTTAGTGGTTTTGATGTAAAATACATTCTTTATAATGTTGGGCTGCCACCCTAGCAAATCTGGTCACTACCATATTGATGTATTCATCTTGTCTCTGACATTAATGCCACTTATATTTCTAAAAATACGTCTTTTTATCTTTCATGTTTTCATTATTTCATTTGAGTTATTTTTTTTCTAACATGGTTTAGTAATTAGGATTTAAGTTCATAGGTCTACAGTACATAATGGAGTGCTTTGTATACTTTAATATAGTTTCATTCCTGTAAGCTGCTGCTTGAGTTTGGGGGGTTGGGTTTGAGGAAAATGTTCATTTTAATAAATAAAGTTGTTATTCTTTTAGGGACTATCTAAGTAAACTTCAGCAACTTCAGAGTCAAAACTAAATGAAAACTCTCATTCTGAGGTTTTGGAAGCAGAAAAATGGGCAGGTGGGGAGGGGTATGACTTGGCTTGGAAAAACTTGTTCCTGAGTCTCTTTAGGCAGGAGGATTAAAATTCCTAAGAGTTTAACCTAGACTGAGGGACTTTGCAAAGAAGGCATTTGACACCCTAATGGCAGCTCCTGGAAATCCGAGCAGAGATTGAAAGCAAACCCAGTGAAAATGCCAAAGCTGGGTCCGAGTGCTGCACAGAGACCACCGTGACTCCATGAATCTCAGTTCATTTCATGGTTTTAGCAACCCAGTTGACACAGGCAAAAGTTCCGTCTTAGCAAGATAGTCTGGGGGTTCAATGGGTTGGTTCGTGCCATAGATGGTGGCCGAGGCTGGGGGAGTAATGGGAACAATTATTTATAGGCAGTTGTTAGGTTTAGAGCGACCAGGGGCTGTCAGAGACCCTGAGCCCTTCTGCAGGTAGCAGTTTGCAGTTTGGCAGCGGAGTAAACAGAAAATCCCGCCTTTGCAAAATTACTGCGGATCGCTCCGTGTCATTGCCCTCGCACTTGGATTCCATCGCTTCTCGTTCCCCCCGGGTTCCGTACCTGTTGCTGTTTTTCACGCGCTGCTTGCATCACAGCAAAACAACTGGCCCGTGTGCCGGTGGTGCTCCGTGGTTAGGCTTTGCCACAGCCCCAGAACACGGACTGAGGCCTCTCCCGGTCCGCCACCTGCCCACCCATGGGCGCCGTCGGGGCTGTGAGCGTGGCTGCGCTGCTGCAGGCAGCCCCGGGCTGTGGAGGCACCTGCCCCAGCCCCCGTGCCCGCAGAAGATGCGTTTGTGTGGCTGCGGCGCTGCGTGCGCAGCTCGGCCGGTGCAGGCTGCCTGTGCCTGCCCAGGGCTGGGGAGGTGACCCGGGGTGCTTTGGCTCCCGATCCCAGGAAACAGAACCTGGGGTTTGAGGGAGTTGCTTAAATCCTGCAAAGAGATGTTCTGGTGTGGACACATTAAGACCACGAGTCTTTTATGTTCTGTGGGTCCACAGAGAGCAGCATAATGAAGACAAATACATTCCTGGCTGTGTCTCCGTTCCCTTTAGAGGACTGGTAGGACACTCGTAGTCTCATCTCTGCTGCTGCACCTGAACCTCAGAGGGTCACAGGATACTAAAAGTGCTCTGTGTTTTCAAGGGACAAAGATTTTGTGTTCTTTTCCCGGGTAACAGTAAGCATTTTTTGTATGCAGGCACTTGTTCAGTGGCAAGGAGTGTTTCAGGCCCCTGATGTTATATCCCTTAGCTGCAACTGATGGTAAGAAAACAGGTCGCAGAGGAGACAAGCAGGAGGGTTTTCTGTACCCAAAATAGTGGAATCTCCAGAGTCTCAAGCTTGGATCCTCCCTAGCAGGAGCCGGGGCCTGCAGTAGGTGAAGCAGACTGTTCCTTTCTTTGTCTCTGGCATGTGTGTGTCCACCCTGTCACAAACTGGAGGGTTGTGTTCTCCATCGATCACGTTTCCCTACCCAAAACTATCTTAGCCACGAGTTGTAGTGTCAGCAGGGTTTTGTGTATTTTTTAGGAAGCTGGACCAAATACTGCACAGGGATGCTCTGTAGTCTTCAGCCTGGGAATATTGTGTACACCCGATTTTTTCAAGTGACTTTTTGGGGTAGAAAATGATGATGGAAAAGAAATTAAGCCAGCCAAGTCTAGGAGACCGCAGTCTTCCGGAAATTTGCTTACCTTTTGGCTTTAAGTGTGCTGATAGGAGTGGAAGGACTAGCAGTACTTCTTTTAATAAAAGCTTGGACAGTGGAGTATGGAGCTTTGGGTGGAACAAACGAGCCTCAAGCATAAATTCAGTTGTGTGTATTTGACCAAATGTCAACGCTCTAGGCTGGCTGCATCTAATTGAAAGTGTTTTGATCAAGTTAACTGGCAAAAAAAAAGTCCTACCTCATGAATACAACATTCTTCCTTAAAACCAAACAAAACCAATGAAATAGTAACATTCTAGTGTAAATATTGGGAGGCAAAAAAATACTCCTCAGTCTAAAGGGTTATTTTACCACCCATGCACTCCTTCGAGCAGATGAGATACAGAAGGTCGCAGGGTTTATCTGAACACTGTGGGGAGGAAGATTATATGACTTTCCATGTCCCTTTGGCTTTTAAGAAGAGAGTGGGAGGACAGAAATACAATGTTTGCAAATGTCCAGTCCCTAAAATTATTCACTTATTGATGTCTTGACTGGTTAATTCATTTTTATTTGCTGTATGTCTTGTAAACACATTTTTGTATGAGCATTTCTTGCACACCTGTGTATTTCAAGACAAAAATATTTGTGGTAAGATGGTAAAGTAGGGTAACCAAATTTTGTCATCAGAAACTGCTTGCATTTGGTGTTAATGAGCTCACTGTGATTTGCTTTGGTGGATGTACATTGCAAACAATATTTTGATATCTGAGGAATAATTCAGATAAAGGAGAACCAAGCTTTCACTGTGCTTAAAGGGAAGAAAAGTAAATGCTAAATGCCTCAGAGCTGGCAATACTTGTTTAAAATAAACAAGCTCTCCCACCCATACACAAATAAAAAGTAATTTTGTGAGCCATGAAACTTAAGAAGTTTATTTTTCTCTGGCTTGCTTTTGTGTGGATTTCCTAGTGTCTGATGTTTTGAGTCAGCCTGTGTTGCAAGCTGTCTCTCAGCATATGGACTGCTTGTCTGCCCATCTTCTGTTGGACAGCCTATTTATCACAAAACATGGGGAAACTTAATACCTCTCTGGCCTTTCTCCCTTTGTCTGTGTTTGGCAAAATTGTCTGTGCGTCCCTGAGTTATTGCAGGTAAGAGTCAGACTGAAAACAGTGTGATCACATCCTTTTCTTTCCTTAGGGAACAGACTGGGAAAAAAAAGAATCCTGGTGGTAGCACCATTGCTTCATTCACAGTAGCAGGGAAACACTGCATTTGAAGAAAACAGAGCATTTCTGCAGCAGCCTGACTTTGGGGTGTGCTCACTGGGAGGATTTCAGTTTGGTAACCCAAAATCCAGCTCTGACGGAGCTGGAAGTATGCGTTACTGGGAATTCCTCTCATTTTAGCCGTGGGCCTCGAGTGCTTTGTAAGGAGAACAGTCCCATGGTCCCCATTCATAAAAGTGAGACTGAAGGAGATGCAGAGATTCACGTGGCCAAGGTCATCCCAGGGGCCAGTGGCAGAGAGAGGACTTGGCTTTTTATCCCCCGAGTCTCCTCCTCTGGCAGTCTTCTGTCCACCAGCCCCAAAAGTGCAGAGAGGCCTTGAATCACATGAATAGATCAGTTATCTACAAAGTCATGCATATAGATACCAGTCACGCAGAACTAAGCTCTGGCCCCATTTTCATATTGGAGATTAAAGCAGCTCTGCAGAAAGTGTATTTCAACTTTCTGTCTTAAAAATATGCTGCTAATTAGGGATGTAAAGGGGCTGAACTCAGCTGCAAGACTGCTGATCTTTCCTAGTGAGACATTGCTGCCAGCATTGTTTGGACTCCAACTAACCCTTCATTGTCTTCTATCTCGTTGAGGTCCTGAGCATGCACAGAAAAAAAAAGGAGGATTGATGTCTTTATATTGTCATTTCTGGCTGTCTGCAGGGTACCCTTCAGCCATTTTCAGCAGCGCTCAAAAGTATGCTCTGCTGGTTTTAATCTTGTTTAGCTTTTTGTTTTTGCTGGTGGCACTCTTCCATGCCCAGAGACTTTTTTAATTTTTACTTTTGTAGCTGTGCAATTCCACCTTATTAAGTTGGATTCTGCTTCTAGTCTCACCCTTCACAGGGTTATCTTTTTTAATGGGGGAAAAAGTGCATATGCCAGCATTCCACACTAGGAGTTCAGGTATGTGATGTACATTGGGGAGCAGAGCTCTGCTTCAAACACCAGTCCTGAGACATGAGAGAAAAAGTCAGCAGTCTGCAATCAGCTTTAGTTGGATTGCTCTTCAATTTAAGCAGTATGGAATTTGAGTCACAGTTTTTTTAGCTTGAAGCAGGTTGGATTTTTTTAATTTTTTTTTTCCTACATTGTAGGATCCTCTGGGAAAAAAAAAATTAATATTTTACATCTTACAGAACAGTATTTTAAATAATGGTTTAGAAAAGATACTGCTATACTGCTGACTCCCAGTAGCATTAGCTATTAAAAAGCATAATAAATCCATTGGAATGAAAATGTTGTAGTAAAGCAAAATATCCTATTTTAATAATGGGTTTTGAAGAGCGTTGCTTTTATCCATCTAGAGTTCTGCTAATAAGCTAACTGCAAAAGATCAAGCTGCTTGCATGTGTTGGGCAATAATAAGCAACTTGAACCACTTTCCAGCAAATACTACAGGCCTTTGCTCGACTGCCGTGCAGTGACTCCAGGGATTTCAGTGGGAGATACTGATCTCGGCAGTGCTTCTGTGGGCTTTGCCAATCAAAGGCATTTACACGATGTCAAAACAATCAGTGATTACTGCTCTGCAGTTTTAATTCCCTCTTTTTGCAAAATAAGAGGACTTGTTCTTGTGGTTTCGGTGCCCACATAAGCATCTCTGCATGCTGATGTAAAGCTTTTTTTTTTTCTGTACATGGGGACCTGAAAGGTATTTTTGCATGATACCTTTTTTATTTCAGCGCAAAATTCCGTTGGAATGCAATAGGACGGGGTCTGGTCCAAAGCCACCCCGACAGCCCGGAATTCCTGCTTCTGAGCGGCGGCTTCCCCACGGCACAGAGGTTCCGTGATGCCATAAAACATGACACCTGCTGCCCCTGCAGCTGGAAGGAGATGCCTCTGGGATGCCCTTCCGCCTCGGTGGGCAGAGCTGCAGTAACATCAGGCTGCCCGAAGCGGCTGTGCACAGCACGGCAGAGACAAAGCGCGCCTCTCCCTGCGCGTCTCGCACAGACATGTTTCCCATTTTGCAGGCACTGGTGAGCTCTGCAGAGCAGAACACCCGGGAGGGGGTGCAGCTTCCTCTGTTTCTGCACCAGCCCTCCCAGCGAGCTCCTCCGCCTGTCAGGAATATGCCACGTTATCCCACAGGCAGGCACGGGGATGGTTTGTGCTTCTGGGAGCCGCTGTTGTTGTCCTTCTCGCCGGGCTCTGGCTCCGCAGCGCCAGTCCAGCCCACCCAGCCAGCGCCTCGCTCCCCGGGGTGCCCAGGCTCATGGCAACCGGGAAGGGAGCGCTGCAGTGCGAGTCCTGCCAAACCCACCCTGTGACAGCCGCTGGGAAGTGCTCCCTGAGAAGTCAGCGATTGCTCAGCACCACCGAGAGCAGAATCCTCGGGCTGCGTGCACATCCTAGCCTGTGAACTACAGTGGAAGGATCCTGACAGATTTCTTGCCTCCACATTGGTAGCCACTAGCAACACCGTTTGATAAAGCCCTGCTCTGGTTTGAGAGAACCAAGCTGAGTTTTCTGCTCAGTGTTCTTGACCCTAGAAGCCCGGCATTTGTTTACTGGAAAAAACCTCACAGTTACACCTTTAAAGCTCTGCTGCTTGGTTGGCAAACAAATGCCAGGCAACGCAGCTCTGCTGAGGTTGTGCAAAAAGAAAGCAATTGTTATTCATTAAGCAGATGACAGCAACGGGAGCTAAGGGGATAAAACTTGAAATCTGAAACCACCTGCTTTAATTTTAGCCATAATTGAAGCGGCTGCCCATGGTGTTGCTGATGCACGTATCAGATTCGCACGCCATGCGCTGCTCGCACTGATTTCTGTGGCAGCAAGCTCCAGCCCACTGTCTGCTCTGCTTCAGGCGGGGATGGAGCTCCTGTTTGATTGCAGGTTACAGCGGGTGCTTTAGAATCTGTTTGTTTCCTTCCAGGAGCAAAACGCAGTCGCAGTCTGGCTCTCTGATAGACAGATGCTTTAGTCATTAGTGAGGTTTCTGTGACTACAACACTGTGTTCTGGTATGGGTGCTCTTCCCTCTTTTGTTCCTGGTTCAAGGCAGCGATGCTTTTTTCACTCTTGTGCTCATGCGCTCACTCTCTTCCTCTCCCTCCCTCCCTCCCTCTCCCTCTCCCTCTCTGTTGTTAATCTTGCTGATATGGGGAAAAATATCGGATCCAAATCTGCAGCATATTTAACCAAAACATCCTGTAGAACGGGAATAAATTGTGACTGAGTGCAGCAGCAGGAGATTGCAGTATGGTTGCTTGTACTGCTTGCTTTCTGCTACAACAAAACAGCAGCAATCGTCATGGAGTGCCAGGGTTGTTCTGCAGCTAAATAAGCACTTAGGGACTCCACATTCACAGAAGGCTAAGGTGGCTTTACTGGGAATAGGGAGACTGGGCAAAGCTCTCCTCTCACAGTCTCTAATGCAAGGGTTTGTGTGAAACAGGTAAAAGGGGAAGAGATCTTTCCTAGTGGCAGAGAGGGTCTCAGCCTTCACTGAATTCCCTGGAGTTTTTGCCACGGAGTTCAGTGGCCCTAAGATAACACTGTCACTTTATATCCAACCTTGTTACAGTACTAGCAACATAAGCCCCAGAGCTGGGGAGCTCTCAGCAACATCAGTGAAGGCAGGAAAAGTCTTGACCTCAGCTGCAGAGTGAAATGTTAGAGTGGGAGCATTAACAGTCTCTCCTTGAGCTGTTTGGTGCAGATTTATTCTGCATGTGTTTGTATGTGTATGCCAACTCCCAAAAGCTATGAAAAGCTTTTTTATGGTTTCCTGTGATGACACATAGTCAGAAGGGATACTCGGATGAATAAAGAAATATGCCACGAAATGGGGAGCAGGTGAGCTGCGTGACAGATGTGTGTTCTGTCCTTTGTTGATTTGGTGCTGCTCCTTAGCTAACAGTATTAAGTGCTGGGAATAAGACAGAAGGCTTAACTCCACTTGGGATATTGCTTAGGAGATCCTCACTGGAGCATAGCGCATTGTGTGATGTAAGATCCCCAGTCCCTTCTGATCAGCATTCCCTACTAAGCATGTCTTCATTCCCCTCCTTTACTGATCATTTACAGCTGTTTACTCTATTTCATGAGAGATCCTGAGAGGGCTGAGGCAGTAACTGGGCTGTGCTGCTCTGTAATGCAGCCCAGAGCTGGCGCCGCGTTTCAAGTGGCCAAATGAGATTTGCACTCAAGTCCCAGCAGACACTGTTTGTCTCAGTTAAAGGAGTCCACATTTTTCTGGGGTCTGGTATCTGGACATCTTCCTTGTCGCAATAAAGAGGAGGATGGCGATGGCATCCAGACAGTCGAGGTGTGTTACCCCTCCCTGTGCTTGGTAAATTGCCAGCACAGCCTTTTTTGCTCTGACATGTAGATACTTCCATCTTTAAGGAAGCATAAAATGTTTTGCAGACATGAGATATCTCCCTGACTTGCTATCAGTTTGGAAAGGGAGTTGCAGTGTTTTTTTCCCTGCAGCCTTTTTATCATTCTTATAATAAGTCTGATACCTGTATTTAAATAATGAATTGTGAGCAAATAGCAACATTATGGGCACTTTCTTAAAAACAACTAGTTAATGTCAGGAAATTATGAGCTCTAAAGTAATATCTTTGGCAGCCTTTCCTCTATGTACTCCTGGTGATAAAGAGGACACTGAAAAGCCTGTCGTGTTGTTTCAGTTCCTCCTTACACACAGCTAAGCTAAAAGTGAATGCACATGTTCATCCTCCACCCGTGTGTATCTTCCTTCTATGTGCATTTAAATAATAGAAAATAATAGATTTTCCTTTTATTTGTCAAATTATTAGCTTAGTTAAGTACAAGAAGTGGGTAATTGCTGTGCCCACAAGGCATGTGACACCTCTGACAATCCTGGATTGTCTCCTGCAGACTGTGCTGGGCAGTGGGTGCATGGTGACACATGACCCAGTGTGCCAGAGCCCCACCATCCACACCCCTGAGTCGTGCTGCAGCAAAGAGACAGGGAATGGTTTGGAAGTGCTCTCGGATCTCCAGATTTTGGTGCAGCTTCAGAGAATGTTCCACTTAGGCCTAGAAGATAGGCATCCATTTCTTTTACGGAAAGGAGTCCTGTGATGTTACAGTTCCACACGTGGCTCTCATTTCTCCATCCCCAAGGGGTGTCCTTGCAGAAACACCAAAAGGGTTTGAATTCTTACAAATGCTCATACTCCTTTGAGAGCTACATAGCCAAGCAGATGCTTTACCGTGAAAGAGAACATCCTTTGAAAACAATCTGGTGCTTATTAATCAATAAGAACTCAGTGTTAGGGGTCCTTCAGCAAGAAATAAGAAGGAAAGCACGTGTGGGTCTGGCCTCCTGAGTGAAAACATGCAGGTTCCATCCCTGTGCTCTGCTGAGGAGCAGATTTTGTATAGCATTGTTATGTCAGCACTTTGCTCTCAGTTGCAGTGACATTTGGCAGGATTTGATATGCTTTTGTTGAGACTGAGTTGCCTTAGACCAGCACCAAGCCATTCACCTGCTCACTGGTGCTGCCCTGTAGATATCTAGATTCATTAGGCTCTGTCTTAGCCAGAGAGTTCTCTGGACACTTAATTTCACACACCCACATATGCTCAGAAGTGCCATTTCTGGGAAGGCAGGCTCTTAGATCGCATTTAAAGCTGTGCTGTGTTTCTGGTTTATGTGGGTGGGCACCTGGACTCTCTTATTTCTGTTGCAGGGGACTACAAAATTAGACATGGACAAGATTAAGTCCTGGGCCTCACCTCCTGCCTCACCACCGATGCTCTCACTCCCATATCAGGAGAAGGGGTCTGGGCACTGCTCAGCCTGAGGGGTTTGTTCCAATACCAGCTCTGTCTCAGAACACCCTCAGCATCCCTCCTGTCACTGCTCTGCAGCTGTATCCTGAGAAATACCTGGCCAGGGGTAAAACGTGAAAGAAGAGAGAGGGTAGAGAGGGGAGTGGTAACCAAAGCCAGTTATCAGGGTGTTGCAGGGGAAGGAGAGTCCCTGGCCCTCCTCCCTGGCGTGCGTTATGCGTTTTGCACTGTGTGCCACCATCACCACTGGAGGCACCACTGGGAGACTGCCCGGTTTTCCAGCTGCAGAGTCTCAGAGATACCATCTGTTCCCCATTTGCTGCAGAAGTTATTGAGGTGGCTGTGTGAGATGGGCGGGATTACCCTCTGGGCTTCGATGCCTTTGATGAGGCAGCATCTGAAGTTAACACTTAAATTAAGCAGACTTGATTTTATTGCCTTTGTGTATTATAATGCCCATGAAATTATTAAAACTTTGTGCTCCTGGGTTTTCTGTTGTCTCCCTGTGGTGTTTCAGTCAGATACTGACTTTGTGCGACCTGCCTGCCCAAAAAACCAGCAGCTGTCTTCCCTTCCCCACCCCAGCACTCCAAGGGCTGCGGGATACCTGTGCTAGCACTTGCAGGGCTTGGTAGGGATTCTTGGATGAGGGACACCACTTTTGGGAGTAATCTTTTTCCCACTGCTTTCTGTCTTACAGATTGATGAACTTCCTGAAGGAGCTGTGAAGCCTCCAGCAAATAAATACCCCATCTTCTTTTTTGGGACTCATGAAACGTAAGTGAATGAACGTGACCTCTTCTTTGAAAATGTCTTTTTCCACTGCAGCTAACATCATCTCCTCTGATTTTATTGGAACAAATCCTGACTGAAGCCATTGGGAGCGTAGAGATAGGTCCTACAAGCCCAACTCATTTGTATTAACAAATGGGAGTGAAAGCTGAAAGTAGTTGGGAATGCCTGCTGCCTTCATGGTCTACCATGAGCTAAACATAAAAGCCTGTGTGTCCTGTAAAGAAAAGTGTTGGCATGGATTTATTAAAGGGTCTGAAAAAGCCCCGAACTCAGAGGCAGGGGCAAACATTTTTGACTTGGATGTCCATGACAGCAGAGATCAGGCTCCTGTGTTTGGACGTGTTTGAGCTCGTGTCCTGTGTGAGAACACGCTTGGTAGTTTGTGACATGGGAGGAAGCAGACCCCGGAGTCTCAGGCTTTAAACAGGCTTTAAAGCTCACAGAGCTTTAAAATATGTGCATTCCTGGGAGATTTGTGCTGGGGATGTTGTAGGATGGAGCTCACAGAAGTGATAGAAGAACTGAGCTGGCGGAGCTGATAGGGAAAGAAAGGAATCAGAGCACAAGAGGTAAGGTAGGTCTCGTCATAATTGCTACAAAGTACAGACTTTCAGTATTATCATGTACATGTCTCTGGTTTAAACTGTCTCTGAGGTGGCTAAAAAATAAGTCACATTCCGTTTTGCGTGAAATATTTTAATTTTAAAACTTTTCCTTCCCCACTTGCAGGTAACATGTTTTCTAGCATTCCTTTAAAACTGGAAAAAATGAAATTCTGATGATATTTTAAATTCAATGTTAGCGGCTTGAAGATTTATTAAAAAATCAGTTTATTTTTGAGTTTTAATATTATTCCAGAATATGATAAGCTCCACATCACATTTTATTTTAAAAAATCTTTAAAGGCAGTTTCTGCTTTATAAAGTTCATAATAGCCTCTCTTTAGTTAAAATATTTCTTCCCCTTGCAGGAATGAAACAACCTGATATTTTGATACATTGTGGTCTACTACTACTGTCACAAAATAATCCGAAAAGAATAAAGTTCAAATAAACTTACGATGCTTTCAAATCAGAAACCGAAATGTAATTATTTTTTGAATGGAAACGTCATTTTTGAGATACATTTAAGAAAAAACCTGACCACTTTTATTCCCAAATGAATGAATCCCAAACTGATAATCTCTTTTGTTCCGGATTTTGTGAGCTCATGATCTCACTGTAGCATCTGAAACAGGAAAACAGTTTGTAGTTCCTACCTTATAAATGTAAAAGCCTAACTGTTAAAAATGAACTGTGGATTGCAGCTCCTTAGTTTTATAGCAGAGCCATAGAAACTTATGCTCTCCCAGTGGCAATGAATGTATTTCAAACAAAGATGTAGACAGTTTTTCAATGTTTACTGTACATAAAAAGCTGTAGAAACATTTCCATACATCACTGTTGAGCTAAGTTAAGGTAGCTCGCAGTAAGTTTCATGCAGTTTTCCTTTGTTATTTGTGTTAGAACTGTTTGTTTATATTTTTGACAACAAGAAGACGTCTCTTAGTATTAGCAAAAGCATGGATAACATAATTTCTTCAGATCCCTTGCTCTACTGTAGCATTTAATATGAATATGACATCTCTGAGTTTAGAAATCACTGTTTGGCTTTCAGGTAGAAATGCATTATATTTCTAATTATATAATGAAGGTATTTCCCAAAATCCAACTGAGTGGGGATCCCCTGCTGTCTCACGTGGAGTTGGAAGGAAGCTCTTTCCTCAGGCACTTGCCATCTGATGCCTTCAGCAACCAGTTGGCTCTGCACTGGCAAACTTCTTGGCCAGTGGGATGATTTAAGTGAGTGGAACTTTGCACATTCATAAACGCCGGGCGTAAATCAGGCATTAATCTGAAACAATGATTACAGAAAGGAAGAAATATGATCCTGTGGTTAAGGTATTAGACTGAGACTGAAGAGAGCTGGTTTTTCCTCTGTGCTCTGCTATCAGTTTGAGCTTGACCTTGGACAAATCTTTGTGCCTCAGAAGCCCATCTGCAAAAAAGGGCAGATTCCCAATGTCGTGGTGAGGTTACAACAATAAATGTGTTGGACGTGGTGGAGCTCCACAGTCCCGCAGTAATGGAGACCAGAGGGTTAACATTCATTGCAAAGATCATCAGGAAAGTAGGACAGTGATTATGGTGAAGGACACTGGGACTTGCTGAGCTCTGGTCATTGATGACACAGAATCTTTACATGTGAGAATGAAGGGGTCTTTTTGCCTCCATTGTTTTAATTTAGCTTGCAATTACAGTCTCAGTGTCACGCTGCAGAATACAGTAGGTGTAGGTACCCAATGAAAAGAAAGTTATGCATTCTTCAGTTTGAGAGTTAAGAAGTTGGAGTTCTACTGTAATATGTGTAGAAAATGCAGCATAAACCATCACTCTTCCTTTTTTTTATAATTATCTTTCCCTGCATTGTGGTGCCCATGCCTGAAATTAGTTGGCCCAGTGCGTAGCTGACTTAGGCAGCAGCAGAGCACAAAATCCCTCCTTTGCTGTGCTGTCTAAAAAACTATTTGGCCGCAAGCACCCTGTGTGTCTCATTGTTTCCTTGTATTACTCATCTGCCTATATTCATCCATTGTTTTTTTGTCTTATATGAAATTATAAGATTTTTGGGAAAGAGCATTTTTATTGTGTTTTTACAGAATTTAGTATGCGGGGGGCTAATTCCAAGAAGGCAGCTCCCGGGCTTACTGGCAGTATAGATAATAATAAATGCCTTTTCTGTCCCATGGTACAAGGGATAAATTTTGGCTCACGGGTCCTAGGCACTCCTTACATGCTTTAACTTTTCATGTGGCGTTTTTAGGCCTTTCTGGATTTGTAACCCTGGGATTGGAAGTTTGCTGTCGCAAGCAGTGACATCATAGAACCCCTTTCATAAACTGTTCAAGTGGCAGCTCCCAGCAGTAGTTAATAGAATAGAGATGTTTTAGTTGTTCCTAGAGATACCCAGCATGATTTTACGACACCAAACATCAGGATGGTGAGCCAGCCCGTTAAATCAGACTCACAGCAGTAACTCAATGCCAGTGTGACAAATAAATAAATAAATAAATAAATCTAGAAAAGAAATGGTGGAATGAGCAGAAGAATAGGGAAAACGTTTGTACTGTTAATGTTTTGATTTTTTTTTTTGAAGAGGAGAGTTTTAAGTCCTTTTTTGAATGTTACCTTTGTTAAAATGCAGTGCGTTCCTGGGACCCAAAGACCTTTTCCCATATAAAGAATATAAAGATAAGTTTGGGAAATCGAACAAGCGAAAAGGATTTAATGAAGGACTGTGGGAAATAGAAAACAACCCTGGAGTAAAGTTTACTGGATATCAGGTAAATGACTTTCACACCTATTCCTCCTTATCTTTCTTGTTTTCTTCTTTGACTTCGTGTCAAAGTGAACATTTTTAAGAGTGATGTGGAAGGTTCTGGTTTTGATGGAGCAAGAAAGTTTCACAGCTTTGGTAATTGTGTAATGTAAAGACAGCTGTGGTCTCACACTCTGTGACAAATGGAACTTTAATCATACTGCAGAGCCTTTTGCTTTCTATGATATTCTGGGGTGGTGAAGTGGAAAATTCTGCAACAGATTTAGTTGAATTAAAAATGGATGGTTTTATTTACTCCTGTACAAACATGAATAATTTCCGACTTCTTCTTTCTGTTGTTCATTTTTATATCAGGCTCTGTGTGTTTTACACAGACCTTAATGTCACTGCACTTCTGATTTTCACATTGGCAGTGTATAACACAGTGCCAAAGCTGAGAGGAGTGAGGAGGGTGAAGCTGCTGTTGGGAGACAATTGCTGCTGTACAACAGCTCTCCCTGTTGGGTGTCCAGAGCAGAAAGTCAGTGAAGCTGGACGGGGAGGAGAGTAGTTGGTGGGCTGTATAAAACAAAGAACTTTTCTCATTAAAAAAATGTGGTCCTTTGAAGGCAGGAATCACCTCCAAAAGAAGGCAAACACCTATTACATTATTATCACAAAACCCTACAAGCCAGAGATACAGACCACCTGCAGAAAAGCTGCTGCCTCTCTCGGTTCCTGTTTCGTATTTTCAGCCCTACACATGTTTTGCATACACTTGGGGATTTTAAAAAAATCCAGTGAATAGTCTGTGGGAGATGGGCTGTCAAAGAGTGCTCAGCCTGCTGGTCAGGGTTTGCCTTTCTGAAACACAGAGATCTTGCCCTTTGAGGGGAGTGTAACAGCCATCTTCTCTCACAAAAAAGTCTCTCCTATTGCAGCCAAAGTCTAAAAGTTTCAGTAGTTTTTCCCAAAGGAGAACATGCCAGCTCTTAGTTCTCCTCCAGCAAACACGTTTCTGTTATCAGATCTTCTGTTTCTGTGTAAGCCCTTCAGAACATGCTATCCCAGAATCTGCATCTGATAACTGAGTTCAAGTGGTGACTGAGAAAATTGCCTTTGCAGCCCTTTTTCCTGATAATTGCAAGAATAACCTGAGCTCTTCCTGACTATTAAAGTGTAAGCTGTCCATTTTCAGTATTTCTGTCTTCAATGCAGAACAAAAATCAAGTAATAGCCATTAGTGATATTTTTATTGTTTATGTTATTGTTGTTGTTGTTACTTTAAAGGCAATTCAGCAACAGAGCTCATCAGAAACTGAAGGAGAAGGAGGAAATACAGCAGATGCCAGCAGTGAGGAGGAAGGTGATCGGGTAGAAGAGGATGGAAAAGGAAAAAGAAAGAATGAAAAAGCCGGCTCAAAACGGAAAAAATCCTACACTTCAAAGGTTATCTGCTGAGTTTTCCTGTTGTTATCCACGGGCATCTATAATTGGAATGCTGTTCACCTCATCGAAATTTGTTCTTCCTCCTCTAGCATTTTGATTCCAGTGCCATAACAGTGGTGTTCAGATAGGCAAAGGGAAGTGCTCTTTGTAGACAGCCTTGGTGAGACAGCAGTTGAAATACCCTGCCCTGTTCTAGTGCCCCCACACTGAGAAGAAGGTGAAACTATGGGAAGGAGATCAGAAGGGCTGGAAAGAAAACCCATGCAAAGGTGGATTGATGGGTTTGATCATCTTAGATAGGTCTCTCCCCATGAAGAACAAAACAAGCCTTAGGAGTGTGCCTCCTGAGAGTCATGAGTTCACGTTTGGTTCCTGTCCAGGAGAATTCAAGCTTCCCTCTCCCATCTCCCAGAATACCCCAGATGCTGAAAGATCTGGTAGGGTCAGATGTGCTCTGCTGCTCCTCTTGAAGCTGAGTATAAAATACTTCAGTCCAGGATACAGAATGGGATGGAGGAAGAACAAATTCATTAAGCAGGGAGTAGGGTGCTCAGTTTGTAGACACAAGACCTGCACTGTAGTGCCTACCAGGCCTATTAATGTCTTAAATAACAGTGTGGATCAGGAAGCTAAGAGTAATGTGTCTGTCTCACAATTGCTGGTGAACATCATCACCTGAGAAGTGACACCTTTGGGTTCAGAGAGACTTCTCACCTGTCACCTGGGTGAAGGGGAGCAACATTACAGTCACTTCCTCCGGTGCCGTGTGTGCCTCCAGGACTGTACTTTGCCTGAAAAAATGTGGGGAGTGCGGCAGAGTAAATTTATTCACATTCATGTTACTCTTCTCCGAAAGTGAAGACGAATTGAAATGAGAAGAAGCAAGCAAACAATCTGATCCAGGCTCAGTTTGGGGGAGAGTGTGAATTTTTGTGGTTGATCCACCGAACAAAATGTATTAAGTAATTTCACCCCCTTTGTGTGTTTTACATTAGAAATTCGGGTCTGGTCTACCATCTTCTTTCCAGAAGACTCTGGGCAAACAGAGGATTAGGAAAATGGTGGCTTAATGCCACAATTTATCCTTTTGTACTGTAGAATTGCATAACATAAAGGGAGCAGAAAAGATGTATTGGTTCCACATGGCTCTAATGTTAATATATTAAAGCTGACAGCACTAAAAAAAAGTATGGAAAGCAGCTCTGCAAATGTTATTCTCATTTTACATCTCTGTGTTTAATCAAAACTTTTGTCAAGCTGGCACCATCTGTTTCATTAGCTAACAAAACCTACAGGTGACCCAACACTAATACCCAGCTCCTATTACTGTGGCTGTCTTTCAGTCAGTTGAGCTGCCAACCTGTGCTGAGCACAGAATTTCACAGAAATTTCCTTCATTGGTGGCAGTAACTCCAGCTACTTCACCTGAAAAATGCTTTTCACCCCACACATCCTCCCCAGTATTCACCTTGAACAGGGAACTGCATGATCAGACAGCATTCTGCATATACTTCAGAAGTGTCTTTCTATGGCTGAAGCTCAGGTTTTAATTTTAACTTTGTTGTTGATCATTTTAGAAATCCTCCAAGCAGTCACGGAAATCTCCTGGAGATGAAGATGATAAGGACTGCAAAGAGGAAGAAAATAAGAGCAGCTCTGATGCTGGGGACGCAGGCAATGACACAAGAAACACTTCTTCAGATTTGCAGAAAACCAGTGAAGGGGTAATCTTCTGTTCCTGTCATTCACTTCCCATGCAGTTTGCTCCCGGGGGGCTTTGGAGCCAGGGGTGAGCTGTGTGCACCACGTGCCACCTTCTTGGGTTACATTTCAGTGCTCAGAATGTGTCTAGAACAGAAACATGAACTTGGTGCCTGCACTGGTACAAATTTTGCTCTGGAGGAATGACTGCAAGAGAAAAGAGCATTATTTTTGTTCCGACACTTGCGTAGATGTCAGCTGAGAGGAGCTACTGAAAACCATGAGCTGGAATGATGCAAAATTGATGTGAGAGCAGAATCAGACTGTTTGCATAATGCATGTTGGCTCACTAACAGGGGGAGCCTGCTTACCCTTTCACACTTGTTTAACTTGTGCAGTCCCACTGTCTTGTTCGGAGTTCATGAGGGTTCACGTGCACATTACAGGCTCTGCTCACTGCGGGTTCCAGGGCAGATGCTGCCCCGGGCTCTGACCTTCCCAGGACAGGATATACAGTCTGCTCCAGAGCAGCTTCACACAGTCTCCTTGTGTGTTCGTGTCAGTTGTGTGTTCATATCAATATTGCTTTGTTGTGACCACAGCAAGTCGGGAAGGCTGCTGAGCAGGGGGATTAGCATGGCAACTGGGTGCTCAGCCACCCTTGCCAACCCCTGCTATTTCTGAGCCTTTGGAGCAGCACAGGCCTCTCTGCTCCAGCACTGGCAGCTCCGACTCAGCCCCGGTCCTTGTGCAGCTCCCATGCCAAGGCTGTGCCACGTGGGCAGCAGCCGGGCTGGGCTGTTGCAGGAGCTGAGTGACACGAACCCCCAGGTGTGAGAGGAGGCCAGCCAGCACAGGCTCTCAGCTGACACTGCTGAGGTGCCTTGGCACCCAGCTGCGTGCTCAGCCTCAGCCCTTTCTCACAGAACACAACCTCTGGGGAGCTGCTGTTGCCTCCTGCTAAAAGGCTCCTCCCAGAGCTGCCTTTCCCCGTGTCTCTCTGCGGTGCAGTGCATTTGTTTTGTGACTCTGCTTCATAAAGACTTCGATAGGTGGCTCATGGGGTCGCGAGGAAAATGTGCCCTGAGTGTCTCCCATCCACTCTGAACGAGCTGCTGGCTCGAGCCAGAGACTGATGCGAGGAGACACTGCCCGGCTGTGCCCTCCCAGCCCCTCAGCCACAGAGTGCCAGAGGCTGGGGCTGAGCAGTGTGGCCCACGTTCTGCCTAGTGAACCCTGTGACACTTCCATGTCTTCAAGAAGGTATTGCAGTGAGAAAACTGTTCATGAGATGCATCTGAGGCAGCGAGAGGTTCAGGAGGGCCTGCTGTGTTTCCCGTGTTTGTGGCAGTGACAGAGGATGTGCCTGTGAACTTCAGGCACGTTTTCCATGTAAGGACGAAATGCTGACTGAATTAGGTCAGTTACAGACTAAGTGGCTAAAAAGTCACACAGGATGTTGGCTTTGTGGCTGTTGACATTCATATGGCCCTTTCTTCTGTGTGTGACATGCTTGTGACATGCTCGGGAGGTGGAGTCCAGCATGCTACAACATCGTGGTGCTTCTCAGCATTTTTAGGATTGCAGATATTTTAGCCTCTGTGCTGAAATACTGAAATACTGTGAACAGTCTTGCCCTTCCTGCCAGCATCAACTCGAAGAAATATTCACAGTCAACACTGTCATACCCATGTGGGGAGGTGGCTCTGCTCTGACTTCTGCAGCCCCAGCACGCAGCCTTGAACTCACACTTGAGCAACCAGTTACTAGGTCTTGGATGTTACTGGGTCTTGGATGCTTTTAATGTTATGGAAAAGGAGTTTTAGTAACATGGATTAAAGAGACAAAGGGAATATGGTTTTAAGGACAGCTTGAGATAAAAGCACTGATAAGTTTGGAAGAGTTCACATCCTGGCCCACATATTTCACCTTGGCATTTCTGCTGCAAAATCCTCATTTCACGCGTGCATCTCCTCAGCGTTTCACTGAGCTTTTGTCAGTCGTGCAATTCTCCTCGAGGACCAGGAGGGGACACTCCATCTCCTGCTGCTCCTCAGAGCTAGACCAGGTCTTTTTAGAAGGTCTGCCTTCAGAAGGCACGGGGCACTTGGGGGAAGAGTGGCAGGTTCTTTTCCAGTTGGTGTTAAACATCCCGCAGTGTGTCCGGATTGGCGAGCTGGGGCACGGGGCTGGCTGTCCTGCTGGACACTGCAGCCACGTCCTGCTGGACACTGCAGCCACGTCCTGCTGGACACTGCAGCCACGTCCTGCTGGACACTGCAGCCATGTCCTGCTGGACACTGCAGCCACATCCTGCTGGACACTGCAGCCACGTCCTGCTGGACACCCAGACCAGGGCTCTGCTGCAGGGCACTGAGCTCCTCTGGCCCACACTCTTGGACATCTCTGCTGCAAAAAGGAAGGTTGAAAGAGACCAACACGTGCCTGCAGAGTTGGGACGTGACCCTTTTGTTCACGCACGTGAATTCAGAAGGATGTCTTGATCTGCTAAAAGACACCACCACAGATGAGATTATGGTCTCTTTAGTTAGCTCGTGAGAAGAGCCAGCCCAGCCAAGATGGGCTTCCTCCCCTGCGGTGTGCGGCACCCACCGCTCCGCTGTCCCCAAATCGGCCACGCCAGGACCTTGGTGTGGCCATGAGATGGCGCCAGGACCCTCCGGAACGGGCACGGGGTGCAAACCAGTGCCCAAAACAAGGCGTGGAAAGATACCCTGAAGGCAGAGAGGAGCAGAACAAGGGTTCGGGGCCCCGATCTCAAGGGCAGGAGTGTTTCATTCCCGTGGCTGTGCTGCCTGCTCGTGGAGGCTGGGCCACCTCTGGAAGGCACAGGTGGCTTGGCCGCCCTACCCAAGGTGCTCCCCATGGGCTGGGAGCGCCTTTGGCCCCCCTGCTCTGCACCTCCCAGCCCTCAGCCCACGCAAGAGTTGCCCCAAGGAGACAAGCAGCCTTCCTCTTAATGAGACCACTAATAATGAGGTAGTAATTACCTTTTATAATGCCTGGACTGCAGGCTGAAGACACATCTCCCCTCCTCAGATCAGGTGGAATCTTGCCTTTTAATCACACTCTCACCCTCAGCATTATAGGGATCTTCTTGCAGGGCTAACAGCCAAAGTCAAATGATTGCAGGAGCACCTTCACCTATACTTTTTAATGAAAATTCTAACCTCCAGGTGGTAGAGGTAAGCTTGAAAATGCGAAGTGATGGCTTCTTGAAGCCTCAAACCCAGAGCAAATAAAAGTACTTTCAAAGCTATTATATTTTTTTCAGCCAATTTCATACTGTTCAAGGGCTCAACTTGTGATTTTCTTTTTATCCCTTGGGTAGACAAAGGTGCTTTCTTTTTTTATCTCCAGCCCTTAGTTTCTCAGCTATTCTTGAGTACTACAGGCACTCTCTAGAAAGAGACATTTCCTCAGTCTCATCCACAGCTGGTAATTGTGTCCTGTCACTACCTGTTTCTCAAGCTCTTTCCCTAAGTGCTGTTCTTTGGCTGATTCCTTCCCCAGAAAGATGCAGAGCCTGAACCTCAGGGGTTAATCATCCAGTATTAATTAACTAATAGTATATTAGCTAAGACAGCCCATCCCAGAGTTTGCTCAAATCTTGAGTCATAGAATCTCCCCAGGACTCTTCTCTGCTGTTAAATACGAAATTATTTGGCTTTCTCAGAACACCACATAAAGAGAATTTTCTGGTGGAAGGGTATTCATGGCTCTCTGTTGTTTACTTTCAGGGTATTAAATTAGCTCATAAATCAGTGAATTCATGGCAGCAGATTTACATTCCACATTTAAATCTCTGGTGACTTGTGTCTTTGCTTCTTGGCTGGCATAACTCTGAATCTTTATAACTGAACACCTAAACTGCTTTTTACTTTTACTCTCTGGATGGCCACGTACTGATGCTTGAGAGCTGGCTGGGGTTCTGGCCTTTCTAGAGAGTGTTTGAATGTCAGGGTCAACACACAGTTTTCCTTTTGGCATTCACTGTTTTATGACAGTCTGGGCAGTGTGTTGGTAAAGGAGGCATTCGCTTGGTGTACAGGTGCAGGGGGTGAATGGTTTTCCTGTCCTCAGAAAAGAATAAATTTGCTGGAAATAAAATGTGTTTCCTTGCTCCTGGTACAGCCTGAATATCAAAGTGGAGTAAAGGACTGTGATCCTTTTACTCACACTGGCAATCAGTTACCAACTGAGTCAGTGGAACTATTTGTGGAGGCGACTGCCAGCATGAATAAGGGGATCAAAATCTGGTCCAAAATTATTGCCATCTGACACCATTGCGTTTGGGAGAACATATTTAAAACAGCCTGTGTCCAGGCTTTTTTGTTGTGACGTTCTTGTGGAGTAGCTACAACCCCAGTTACTGCTGTGAAGTGTAATGGCCAAACTGGCCAGAGAAACACAGGTCCACTGTGTCCTTCTGACGTGGTTTTGAGATGTTTGGTTCCTTTGCTCTTCTTATCAAGAATAACACTGGTTAGGCTGCATAACAGCTTTGGGGGGTTATCAGCATTGAAAGCATAGCATTTAGGGCTCACTTCAGTGTACAAGCATTTTGTACAAAAAAATGAGAACAGAGTGTGTTTTTCTGTCCGACATTTTTTTCTGCAATTTGAGGCAAGCTAAAATCTAGCCTTCAAAGGAAAAGATAACATTTTTAAGAATGTATCTAACTATTGCACAGTAAAAATTACTATGTAAAAATCAAATAGTGGCATAGTATATGGTGTAAAGAGTTGTGTTGTCTGCTGCCTTCCGGTAGCTCAGGATAGCAGCACTGCTGGCTAAGGACGTGGGACATAACTCAGGAGAAACATAAATGTCTGAATGCAAGTTGAGATTAAAGCAGCCAGTATAGGTGGAATATTTGCAGCTCTGTGTACATCCAATCCTGTAACCGTTCTGACCTCAAACCAACATGGAATAAGGACTATTGTACAGAGCAAGTAAATAATTACCCTTCTGCCCATGCAGTTTTAAAGTACAGGATGGCTGAATTAGTTGCCAGATGCTGTTAAGGAAGAAATTTTCAGTGCCAGAAACAAAAGAGGGCGGTTTGTGGGTTTAGTTTTGTTCCCTGCTCTGTTTTCTCTGTGCTGTCACTGACAACAGAAACTTTGCACTCGAATCAGTCAGACCCTGTCCTCTTCCCTTTGTGTGCAGTAGCGCTGGGCAGCACGGCACACGTTGTACCACAGCTTACGGTTAAGCTGAGAGACTTGTTCAAACAAAGATGATGAGAGTCGATCTGTTTCTGAAGAGACGTGAAACCATGGAGACCGCGGGGTGCGCTCGGCTCCGCCGCATCCCCGATCAGCGGCTGCGGCACCGGGAGCTGCGGGGCAGGGCCGGGAGCCGCGCTGCCCCAGGGGCTCTCTGCTTCTGGGGACCGGGCACCTGCTGGCTTCTGGGGCACCTGGCAGTGCACCCAGGAGACAAAACGTGTGCCATGCTGGAAGGGGGCACTGGGAACTGTGAAAACCCTAGAGGATGATTTGCATTATCTGTCTCTTTGTTGTCCCTCCCGTGCCACTCGTGGCCCAACAGCTGTCTCTGTGACACAGTGTGGAGGGGGAGTATTAACATTCCCAGAGCCCCCTCGTAAGAATGATGCTTACCCAGTCTTCTGGACACAGCCCAGAAGGGAATTGTGGTTGATAATTGCAAAGGTTTCACACTCCAAAAGGACAGCTTTCTGTGCTGGGTCTGAGAGTTACAGCGTAGGAAGCAACGGTGTTACCCCCCTGTTATCCTGTCCCTGTCCCAGCAGCTGCCCAGCAGAAGGCAGGGTTTGACTGACTGATCACGTGCAGCTGTTTTAATGGGTGTCCGTGTCTGAAGGGAAAGGAACAGTGAACCCCTCCAAGCCACATCTCCAAAGCATCTCCAAGTATGATCTCACTGACTGAAACGGGAGAGAGGCCTCTGGAGCGCGGTGTGCAGGATGAGCAGCACATGGTTACACCTTTTGGGGGAGTCAGGGCTCAGGCAGTTCCTGTAAACCATGGCTGCATGCCTGAGCACCTGATAATAACCCCTGACTGTGTGTCGTGTCGTTAGTCAGGATGTACCAGGACCTCCCACACGGAAAGCACAGGTTTCCATTTTTACTGCTCACAAACCACCTGTCACAGGAGAGAACTGCACTGACCAAACACGGGGAAGGTATTGTAGCATTGTAGGAGAAGGGATGCCTTGGCCAGGGATGGGTAGGCATGGTGCACTGCACGCTGTCATGTTGCTGGCTAAAGTAACGTGTCCCAGGGCCATCAGGTGAGTTTTGCCATCTCTGTTCAACTGGAGGAAACCGAGACTTGTAGACACTTGCCGTGATCATGCGAGGACAGTCTGATCCCACTAATGTCAGGGAAAGCAAGAGCTGACCTTGACTCAGCCGTGGAAGTGGGAGTTCCTTCCTTTTCTGTCATCACCTTACAGTGAGCCGGAGCCAAACTGTTTCCTTTTCAGAAGCTGCGTTTGGATCCCTCAGCGATGGAAATGTTTATCTCTGCTCATGCTTGCTAAGCTTTCGTGCATTTGAACAAGAGGGTGTTCTTGTGGCGGGACACCCAGGAGTGCAGCAGTGCCTGAGCTGCTGCATGAAGCCCATCAGTGATTGAGTGCAGTGGAGAAAAGCAAAATTTGGCTGTGCCTGAAGTGTGCTACAAGATTTGTAATGGAGTGACTGGGGGAAAAACCCACCCACATACATCACTGGGGCTGCTTATTGAATACAGCCCTAAATGTCTACTTTTAAACTGTGCTCTTTAGTACTTTGTAAGGATATGTTTAGTTGATGTTACAAAGCAGTTTTCAGTAGGAAAAAAAATTGTTTGAACAGACCAGGTGGTTACTTGTACCTGTGACTTTGAAGTGTGGAAATATGACATCACTTGCATAAAGTTTGATGCAGCATGTTATTTCTTACATTAAATGTGACTTTTTTCTCTCTCTCTTTCAGACTTAACCAACATAATGACTGCTGAATATTAAGGGAAAACACAAGAAGGTTACATGTTTGGTTGTCTAATATTCTTGGATTTGATATGAGTCACCACATCTGTTCATTAGTACCGTCAACAGCATCCCAGTTTGTATGCACATTATTCACATTCCTATCTGTTGTGTTTGCAGAAATGACATTTTTACCCTTTTTTCTAAGGGTTACTTTTTGATTTTCATATTATTTGGTTGCATGAAGATGCCCTTTACCAGTGGCTGAGGTTTATGAAGATATCGCATACTTGAACATGTTTCAGATTCCTTTTCTAGACAGAAAAGGCATAACTCCAAATTATATCATTCTAAATCAACATTTTTTAAACACAACTAAATCTTAGAAATGAGACCCCTCCATACAATGCTACAATATCTTCCACATACAAACATAATTTTAAATTTTCCTATATCCATACTCTCCTGGGTTTTGATCAGTTTACAACATAAAAGAAAAATTCTTCTTCAGTTGAGATCACCGCCAAGTTCAATAATGTAATAAAATACCTTTCCTTATTAGAAGTACCTAGCTAGTTATACTCTTAATACTTCTCCAAACCATGATGTAATGTACACTATCTGACTTAGTTCCTATATGTGGAGTTAGTGAAAGTCTTTTTGTGTTTCTTTAGATTAATACAAGGATTTTTCCAATGCCAACACAATTTGAAATCATTCATTTGGATGCTTTCCATTTTTAAGCTTACTGTGATATACAGCCCTATGGGAAACCAAAACAAAACATCAATTTTAAATAACGAAAGGCTTAAAAAAGGATGCTGTCATTCTGGCTTTTTTTTTCCTTTTGGAAATAGAACTAGACTAGTAAGTAAGCATTCCAAATCCATTACTCTGTGTACATTATTGTTGCTATTGTGATAATAGAGATTTTTATTTATTTTTATGCCAGCTTTTATTGTGAAAACATATTTAGTCTGGTTTTATCAATCCTTGTTATGCTTGTCCTTGGAACATCTTTTGCGTATTCAAGGTTTGTAGTTGATGAGTTTACTGTAAAAAACTAAAAAAAAAAAAAAACCACAAGGAAAAAAAAAAAAAAAAAAAAAAAAAAACCAAAAAAAAACAAAAAGGAAACAAAAAAAATGAATTTTTTTTACAAAAAAAATTTTTTGNAAAAGGAAACAAAAAAAATGTATTGTTTTTACAGAATAAATTTATTGGAATGTGTATTGGGAGTAAGGTTTGAGGTTGTAAGCAACTAAGTTAGCGTCATATTTGGCTTCATACGTGTAATAATGTGAGGTATTAATGTAAGTCAAGTATTAAAGCAAAACATTCTGTTAACATGAGTTGACCATAATAGATACAAGTGCAGGTGAGATCTTTATTTTTTCTGTACTTTGCCTTTTCGGGATAACAGGAGGTCATTAAATTCACCTTGAATGTATTCAAAGTTTCTTTAAGGACATCAGGAGTAACACCAGAGGCTCCCATGCCTGTTTGTGAGCCAGCACGTCCTGTGACAGCCCGACAGCGCTGCCTTTGTTTCCCTGGGAAGAGGCACTGGGATGGAGCTATCCCAAAGCCTGAGGAGCTGCACCAGGGATGCTGCGTGCCAACAAGCACTGCCTGAGGTGTGCTGTGGTTGTTTTGGACCTGCCCCTTTGGCTGGAGGTGTTAAACCTGGGGCCTCTCCTCCGATTGCTGCTGGGAGCTGCGCGGCAGCGTTCAGCAGGAGAGTGTTACAGCCTGAATTTCTCAGTGCTCTGAAGGTGCCCTCGTGCAGGGTGCAACACACAGGCACGTGAACTGCTTCTTGTTACTGATTAGGCTTAAAAATAAAATCCTTTCAATCAGAACACCACGAAGTCAACATCCCCAAATAAAGTGTTTCCAGGTAAAACGTATCAGCTAGTTTCATCTGTGAGAAAGGCACTAGGTGTACTGCTTTTAATATAAATACACATAGAAGGCATAGAAATAGCTGTGATTGCAAACAGAAACATAAGCTGCCCAAACCAAGGTCGCTGTGTTTGCTGCTGCTTGTTTCTGAGCCAGCAGCATGAGCAAAAGTAGCTGCAGAGACACGGCCAAAACCCCTCCTCTCTGGAAACGCACGGACGGCCTGAGCCCTCTGTGCCCAGCCCTCGAGTGCTGGTGAGCACCTGCTCGGCCTCAGGCACGTGAGCAGTCCTTGCAGAAGTGAATCCTTAAGAGAATTAACAAAACTATATGATTTGCTTATCGTCTATGGAGTCTTACCATAAGAGTTGATTGCTTCTTAAAAGATTTCTTGGGATTTTTAACAAGGCTGACCCACAAGACATACTTTTTGACAAATAAAACATGTGCATGTGACAGAGTTATGTATGTTAATTTTTCCATGCTTCACAGTGCTGACCTTCATGTTGTGCAGCAGCTCTGTGCAGGGCCTGCTAGCACTGCTATTCTTCAGCGTGCGGAGGCTAAACACTGACATCATTATTATTATTTAACTTCATGCAGTATTTCTAAAACTGTCAAAGCAGCTTACTTAAAAATAGCTGTGGGAACTGGCAATCCACTGCCGCGCAAAGTCACAATGTGGAGAAGTGGTGCTAAAGGCAGTCGTCTTTATTTTCCCTTTTTCAGTAGGATAAACAAAACAGACCGTGCGACTTTACACAGTTGTGCAATTTTACACATCTTACACGCTTCATTTGGGTTCCATCTGAGCAGTTCAGTTACATCCCAACCCAATTATATACACAGCCAAGGACAGGAGCTGGAAACAGTTCTGCTATTCTGCTTTTTCTTCTTGTTTTGGTTTCATAAAGAACTCTGGCTTGTTGACACACCTGTAAGCGAACAGCTGGGGAAGAATCCCATACATTATGTTCAATATCAGGAAAAACTCTTTTGCTTCTTCAGGGACTCTGTAGATGTAGGGAGTTCGAGCATGAAGAGAAGCACCAATATGGGAAAATTGAGCCTGTGGTGTGTATATAACACATATATTAAAAAAAGGTAAAGTTGATGTATATTTTTGGAAAGATGGCATAATCTGCATGCAAGTCTGCATCTCCAGTGACATTTTCCAAGCCAGCCCTTATTCTTATTCCAGAATTATCCATCATACTTTTGCACAGTGGTATAAAAATACAGTCTAAACTAAAATCATTAATATCTGGGTGTATGAGGCATAGCTGGAACCATCAGTGGCATGGTAAGAGGTTTGTTTTATGCACATGGTGGCACTGATCATTCCATCAGGTACAGGATTCCACCCTGGCTTTCTGGGTCATAATTTGTGCAGGAGGATCCACGATCCTTCCCCAGACAAGTGGCCACTGAAGGGCACATCCCTGCAGAGCCCAGTCAGCGGGGAGGGCTCTCACCCCCCTGCCTGGGAGGGTTGCTGGGAGTTAAGCACCAGTGGGAGCAGCCAGACACTCACTCTGAATAAAGTTAGAAAGTAAAATCTTGGAACCTATGTTAGTTCTGGTTTGAGTTTGGATTTTTTTAATCTTAAAACCCAGATTGTTCCAGATTCTGCTCCCAGAACTCCTGATGATTTCAGAAAATGTCTGCAGTATTTGGGTTTTGGGCTGGGGCTGTTCTGAAGCACAGGTTGAGCACGCAGTGAAGGTTATAGGCACAGACAAGCTTGCTGGCCTGAAGCGTATTTTTAGCATAAACAAACATTTAAAGATAGACGTGTCAGGATAGTCGGTGTCTTTTGTTTCCATCTGCTACCTGCTATTTCAAGCCACGGCTCATTCACATTAACTATTGTGTGTCCAATTTCTTTATTACTGTTTAGTTAGTTAGCAGTGGAGGAGATCTGAGAAGGTAAAACATCAATTGGATCATAAGGAGAGCACTGGGACGCCAGGATTTTAGGAACACAGAGGAGTACACTATGGCCAAATCACATCCTCTGTTCTGGCTTCAGCAGGAGTCATTTTGGCCTCACGCAGAGCACAGCTCTGGTCACAGCAAAGTAGAAAGGGAAATAAAGTGCAAGTGTTTCAATACACCGCCCTAGGAAAAGGTTAGGCTGAGACCATCCATCAAAACAGAAAAGGAAATTGGTTTTCAGGTGATTCCAACCACCTCAACTGAATTGGGAGAGCTCATTGAGCAAACCTGAGCCGGGAAACAAAGTAATGAACGGAATCAAATACAAACACACTTCAGCAGAGTGCCACTTAGCATGTTCCTGTAAATAGCTGTCACACAGCAAACAGATGTTCAGGGACACACTGACAGCAGCCTTTTTGTATCGGCCCGGTGATTCCCTCTGTCTCTCGTTTGTCCTCGCCCGCCTCGGGCAGGCCCTGCCTTTGGCACCTGGGTGGGCTCACTCCAGCCCCTGCAGCCTCTCCTGGCGTGGAGCCTGCCCAGCCCGGGCAGCCAAGCCCTCTCTGAGTGCGGGGCAGCAGGCTCCCGGACAGACAGACGGACAGACAGCCACCAGCAGCTGCAGGCAGGAGGTTTGGGCTGTCTGATGTTCACCTAGGCACTGAGAGCCTCCGGGTTGCATTTTAGAGCCTTGTCTGGGGTGAAGGAGCTGCCAAGCTGCTACTTCTCTGTGGGGGATTGTGAGTCCTGCCTGTCTGCCAGAGTGGCCAGCTGTGCATCAGAGTAAGTTGACAGTAAATTCCTCGTAATTTATAGTAAACCTTGTCAGAAGGAGCTGTGAGGGGATGCTTCTGAGAGACCCAGAACTCCCAGAGCCTCCAAGATGCCTGAGTATTTAAGTCTTACTGTGTGGTCTTGTCTCTTACAAGAGTTGTGGCACATTAGTGAGCTTTAATTGTTGTAAAACCAAAAAGCAGTAACGTGATGTCCTGTCTGTAGCCTGCAAAGATTTTTAACAGTTAATCATGGACCATATAATGAAGTTATTGTTTATTAGGCTTGTTTTTCACTGTAACACATGGCTTCTTCCTTCATTACCAGGGAGGATATTTAGGTCTGTAAAGTCAGCTGTTGGTTTGGTTTTTTTTTTTAATTTATTTGATTTGCCTCTGTGAAAATTGTGTTATGTCTTTAATCTCGTGTGTTTCTCTTCCATGACTCTTCTCTGCTGCTACTTTTTTTTTTTCCTTCCCCTCTTTTTTTTTTCCTTACTTAGAGCAGGGGATGTGTCTTAAAAACAGATCTCCCGCTCACCAGTGGCCCAGTCCTGCTCTTCCTTCAAGTACCAGGCAGACTGGCACCAAATCCCTAATTCTGAGCTGTGAGTCCCTGCAGAGCTCTGGTGCTCAGCGAGAGAAACCTTGAGTCTGTTGTGTTACCTCCCCGTGACTGGGGTCTCTCAGCAAATAAGCCATTCCTTGGTGCTTTCTGTTACTGACCCCTCTCCAAGGGGAGAATTGTGAGGCTCTGACAAACCCCTGAGCCCCAGCTGAGAAATCAACCACATGAGATGCTGCAGGTAACCTTCTGAGGCAGCCTTACGTGTCCAGCACCTAGCCTGTGTTACCCCTGAGTGGCCACTCTGCTCCTCGGGCATTCCCACAGCACCTGGAAGTGGCCTGGTGCTGGGTGTGTGCCTGCTTCTCGTTGCCCTGCTTGTCTGTAGGAAGTAGCTTGGATTTGGACTTTTTACGGTATTTTTTTGCCTCGTTGCCCAATTGTAGGCAATATTTCAAGTATTTCCTGCCCTGCAGTTAAGGACAGAGGAGGAGCCTGAAAAAGGTTAGGAGTCCTTCTTCATTCTGTGCCTTCTAAGACTGACTAAAATCGGGCAAAGACTATAACTTTGGAAGGTTTTGGACCTGGTCTCGTGAGCCTAAATAAAGCCATCAAATAGAAGGGGGAGAGAGTAACCTAGAAAAATACATTCCTTGGGTTTAGGGTCTCTGGTAGACAAGCAGCACTGCAGAAAGTAGCCACCAAAAATGGCAGAGTTAGGGAAAACACTAAGAGGGAGTAGAGGAAAACTTTCTACATTTGAGAAAACAGAGATGGGCTGCAGAGAGCTGGTGAGACAGAATGGTTTTGGCTAGCAAGGCTGTGCTTCTTCATCCCTTCTCATGTGGCTCACTTGCATAAGGAAATACCAATTTCATCAAGTTCAGAGGCTGTTCCAACCCTTCTGTATAAACAAAGCTCCTGGTACTTCACTCATATGAAATTCAAAGAGCTCCTCCTGAAGCTTCAGAAAGTCTGGGAATTATTGGGTCACAACTGGTTTTGGAGTCTGAATGTTAGTAATGGAGTCATTCAAGCTGAGAGTTGTATGTAATTCTGGAAAACAGTAAATGTGTGTCTGTGTGAAAGGCTAGTAGGCACTTTGGAGGTTCTTAGTTTAGATGCATCACATGGTGTTCTGTGACTTGTTTTTGTAAAAAGTACATCATAATGATAGAAATAAAACGAATTTAAAATCTCCACGTTCCCCATCTGTAGGAGCAGTGTTCATTCCCAGGGAGCAGCGCCCACTGCTTCCACCATCAGATGCTTACCTTTGTTGGACCTTTGTGTGTGAGAGGAAGCAAAATGTGTTTCAGTAACTGCATATGTTTTAATTCTCAATTAGTGTTTTGACTTAAGATAACAGTAGACAAACCTAGAAATGTGTTTTGTGCCTCAAAATGACAGAACACCCAAATAATCTAGAAAGAATCCTCAATTCATTGTCACATGCATTTTACATCCCAGCTTGCTCTCAGTTTACCGAGTCAAATCAATTCAACCATGTTCACTTGTAGGATGGCTGGAGTTCATGCTGCAGTGCATTAAAGTAAAAATGGGAAAAAGACACCCCTCCCAAATGTCAAGAAATGTTTTTTGAAGCAAGATAAAATATGGACAGTGCAGAGTAACATATAGTTCTCTTAATCAGTCTCTGTCAGCCCACAGCTTTTGCTGGTGCCAGGACGAGCTTTAAACAGTGAAATGGGAAATTTTGGGTGTTAGTCTAATGTGTAAACTGACATCCTGAGGCCGAACCACAAGGAGCAACAGAGGGGTTTTAGACTTCAGCAACAAAGTGTAGCATTCACACATCTAAAAGGTACAAAGGGCTGTTTAAAAAGTGACTATTTGTTACAGGAAACATTTTAAATTGGGGGGGGGAACCCCAAAACCAACAAAAAAAATCACCTCCAGACTGGGCTTTCTGGTAAGTTTGCAAGGCTGTGATAGTCGGCACACTCTGACTTCTGATTTACTTTTCCTTGTTGTTAAAAAATCTTTGAAGGAGTGGTTTCTTTCCTGATTGTCTGGGAAAATCATAAAACCTGAGTAATCTGTCAGTAGAGGAAAGTTCCCAACACCCTCTTGCCTACTTAGCTAGCTTGTGCTTTTTTTTGGTTTTTTTTTTTTTTTAATTAGATTTAGGCCAAACACAGTTGTACAGTATTTATGATACCTTTTGAGCATTTAAACTTCCTCATTAATGTTTGCCAGATTCTGTTTTTCTGGTTTGATATCACATGATAGTTCAAGATTCTCTATAAACTGATACAGAAGAAAAAAGAAGTCCTATTCTCTGTGGTAACTGCTCCCAAATAGAAAATGTCACTCCACCATTCTTACTGGGCAGTTTAATAAGATTGTAGTTTGTGTCCATGATTATCTCAGACCTGAGGAACAAGGTGTTGGTTTGTGTTTGTCTCATAGTGGTATTTGAATTACCCTTATTGCTGTGTCCCTGTGTTGTCACTGTCGTGGCAGGATTATTGTGCTTGTGTTCTGCACTGTCTGGATGTTCTGAGCACTCACATTTCATTTCCTACGTACGGAACAAACCAATTGTCCCTGTGTCTCATCTGTTTAATGCTCATCTGTCTGTCATAAGTCATTTACTGGTTCCTGTTGAATTGTTTTGTTTTGGTCAGTCTTCTCATAAGCATCAGCACCATTTAGTAATTAACTGCAGTTGTTTATTTAAGAGAACCAGAACAGAATGAGTAAAAGAAATACGATCATTGTCTGCCTGTGGCAACACAAACACATCTGGGTGTTACTGTGGTTTGTGGCCCAGGGGGTTCCCGGAGTTCTATCAACATCCTCCACTGATACTGAACATTTTGTGTGACAGGGAGATACTTCTCCCATTTACCTATTTCAAACTACCTACTTGGCCGACACATGTTATGGGAACAATGTACTGTGCTGTTGTGTTGTGTTCGGGTTTTGCTGTTTCTTTTTTTTTTTCCACGATTGACTGTCACAGCTTTGAGATGGGCTTCCTTCGTGATCCCAGCTGAAGAGTGCATGGTGCCTAATAAGGTTTAAATGAGCCCAATAAAAACATTGTGTAGAAGGAGAGAAGCCTGCTAAAGCAGGAATGTGGTCATTAGAGACACGTAGTAGATTTGATTCTTCGCTCCCTTAAGTGAAGGGGTTTTTACAGATACAAAAGGTGATCTGAATTACATCAGCACGAAACCTGCACGGGAAGGTCAAGCCCTGGGCCCCTTATTGATTCCACAGGTCTCTACTTATTATTACGTAATTAACGAGTGAACATTTTTCAAAGAAATACCTGAGCTAGTCCTCCAGCATGTATGAGGGTCAAATCAGGCATCCAGGAGCAGCCAGGCACCAGCAGGCCGTACAGAGCAATCACGTAGTATGGCACCGAGTAGAACATGTATGCCAGCATCTGCATTGCAAACACAAACACCAGTTGCTTCGCAGCGTGAGGGAGATGCATTTAAAAATCAGTCAGCTGCTTGCTGAGGAGTTGAGACCACTCAAAACTACACTCCTGGCAGCAATGGTTCCCAGGCCTTTTTGCAGCTCTAACTTCACACCTGGATACTATTGACTAGACCCTAAGGTCTCTCCTAATATTGGTGGCTGTTGTCTCCTTGCCCCATCCATACCCACTTCATCCAGGACACGTATTCCTGCCCCTTGCTGTCCTGAGACCGTGCCAAAAAGCACGGCTTGGCTAAACTCCTTGTCCATGCAGCACAGGGGTCCCTTTGTCAGGCTCCGCTGCGCTCTCAGCTGGGAGCTGTGAGGCACAGCCACGCCACCCTTTCCCAGAAAGAACTCGTCCAGCACAGACATTTGGTTTCTGCTCATTTCCTCATCCCTGTGTCCTCTGACTGCTTTGGGCCCTGTCCCCATGCAGCAGCCAGGCTTGCAAAAGAATGTCAGCATCAAATGCTACAGAACCAAAGCACAACATTCCCTCATCTGCAGTGCTTTTTGTGTTAACTGCCCTTTTTCACAAGTGTGTCACTGGGGACAGAAGTTAGGAATCCAGTCCTGTTACACCCCTTCTTGCTCCATAATTCCAGACTGAAAGCCTACTTTGCCTTTGTAAGGAAGGGGAATGAACACAAAAAGCATGCAGATCTGCCTCATGGGCGTATTAAAAGAACCCTGAGTGAGTGGGATTTGTAACTCCGTGTAACCAGTTTGAACCTAAGTTAAGCTTATCACAACAAGGAGTTGGCATCCTACAGTGGCTGTACTGGACAATACCCTCTAACTTACCACGAATGATAATTCCCATATTGACCTTGTCCTCTCTGAAACCCACAGCTCCATTTTTGCACCAGTGTGCAAATCACTCCTCACCACTCCGTGCTCCATGCTCAGAGCTTTACCTGAAGCTTGGGATAGGCAGCAGGATCTTTTATGTAGGGCTCGTGCAGCTGGATGTAGAGCCGGCAGAGCTCAGCAGGGCAGTCCAGGGCGATCTGACAAGAAGTTTTAAAGCTTCCAGTGAACAACTTGTTCCGAAACCAGCCAACCCGACGTGTTACCAGCCCTAGGGGTGCCCTCGTGGTCTGCAGCACAGCTACCCTGGAGCTTGCCAAGGTGATCCGTGTGATCACCAGTCAGAAGGTGAAATGCAGCCTCCTCTCAGCTCCTGATCAGTGGGTGTGTGAGGAAATGCTGGCAGCCTGCTTTGAAGATTTTGACTGGAGGAGAACTTGGTCAGTTGGCTATGCTGTAGTAAAAGTATAATTGCTATTGATTTGCTCTGATAAATGGCCTTTGATCCCACCAAATGAACTTTCCAATGGAAAATTGCTCTAAGAGTGGAAACTTCAGGATAAGCAACCAGTTTTAGGACAGCAAGCTAGGGATATAGTCCAAAAAAAGAGCTGCACTGGGACAAGGTAGCAATGGAGAGCAATGTGTGAGACAGGTGTTACTTAAAGTAATGATTTCTGAGAGCAGTAAAGGAGACATTACTGGATTTTACATTCCTATAGAAAGAACGAGTTCCAAATAAACAAGGAGTGATTGCAAAAGTAGTTTCTTTTCGTGGTAGGCCTTAAAACTACTACAAAAAGTCCTGCTTTTTAAAAGTCCTGGTTAATGCCTGAGCTACAGGGCTGAGCAGTGAGTGCTGCACAGCTCCATTTCACGTGTGTTCGTTGTGTGACTCTGGGGGGGCAATGCAAAACTTCCCAAACAAGTCAATATTCCTCCCTCTTCTGTTCCAACACGGGCACCCAAGAAGCAGGTCTGAGTGGACTATAATGGATTATGTTTTGTGAACTTTTTCGCAAAATTATGGTTCCTGCAGCTCTGTATGTATGAGCAAGGCCAGTAAGCAGTTCCTGTTTGGTGAAGGAAATACATGAGGAAATTACCAGGGTCTCAAAATTGACCCCAAAAATTCCTCTGAGAAATGAAGTGGGACTGCAGAACCAAGTTAGACTGTGAGACCAACATTTTCCACAGTGAAATTACAGGTAAACCAGCTGATTTAACCTGTATCAGTGGTGCCCTGAAGTAACATGATCTGTAAGAAATAAAGCAGTCTGGCAAATTAGAAGAAAAAAGTGTTTCTGAGAGGCAATTTTTAAGAGAAACAGGAGGTGAGGGAGGAATGTGAGCAGCACAACTACAAAAGGACAATCTGCACTAGGTAAATAAAATGTTGCTTGGGTATTTATCATCACCTCCAACTTGAATTATTCTAGAAAGGATCAAATCTACAAATCAAGCAAGCAGGCAGTTATCTGAGATGCCTAAACATTTGAGCTGTGCTCACAATTTTCATTCTGCTTAAGACAGAAAATGCATTAGAGCTGACAAGGGAATAGATTTACCTACCACTGGGTTTACTCCTGAAAGCATTTTCAGTACTGCTTCCTTCCCTCAGAAATTTTAATTCAATCAACTATGCTTAGAGAAGCAACCCTTTTAAAAAATTGTCTCTTGGTAAGTAGAAACAATGTGTGTTTGTTCAGGTAATGTGGATAATTTTTTTTTCCTTTTAGGTGGAAATGTTCTCCTCTATCTCGTGCAGTGTAAGCTAACGTGGTTTTGTATATAATTTTAAATATGCATTCCTGCTTAGAAAAACATGAATACAGAATTCCTTCAGTTGCTTTGTCTCCATGTTCTTGGCCATAAATGTAACAACAGACCAATGAAAACAGTTTTAGGTCGTGTTGATTTCCTCTTGGGATGCTATTTACTCTGGTGATTGTGCACCTCCTCTTGAAAAACACCTCTGTGCACACAGCACAAAATGGAGAAGCAAAGCACCATTAGTTATCATATCTAATTGATCCTTTTCTATCTAAGGCCTATTTGAACCCCAAATGTTACAGGATTTCCCCTGACCACAGGCTCGAGTTTAAAACTTTGACTGAAAATTAGATTAAATTATTAAAACATGTTCAACTTACCATGCCCCTAAATATGCAAAACCCCGTGGCTAGGATGAGGTATGCAGCTAACATTAAATCTATTGGTCGTCTTAAGAGTCCTTTCTTCTGGACTTCCTGAACCACCTGCAACACAGAACGTGTTTAGTGGGCACACCCTGGTTCCGTGGCACGTGTGTTCAACTCCAGATCAGTCACTGCAAAGGGGGTGGAGTGGTGAAACGTCATGAAACATCACATCTATCCATTGATTTCGGAGACAGAAAGATTTCCACCTCGAAAGGTGGCTTCAGACTTTACAGGATGTAGTGAGGAAAATTAATCTGAATAAACTCTAGGAATGGATGGATCCGACTGAAGCCATTTCAATACAGATTAACGTCATTTCAAGCAACTTAAAATCAAATGAACACTAACTCTGCAATCACCTAAGGCTTTAAAGCAGCATGACTTCTTCAAAATTGTCTTTTTATAATTGGAAATAATTTGTTTTCCTGAATGTCCCTATGTAGAAAAGCCTTGGAAACGTAGGTTTGTCTCAAACATTTGAAGTGGAATCTAGTATGCTTTGTACAAGGACTGGGTCCATCTCATTACTGAATGCTGGTTTTCAGCAGCTTGTGACACTATTGAAATTAATGGACTATCACTGGCATAAAATAAAAGCTTTTCTGTGGCTGGTTGAGTCCTCTGCTGAGTTCAGCGAGCAAATACTGTATCTTAGCATGCAACCAGAAACAGAGCATGGAATGTGTGTGCATGGAGTGCGTGGCAACCCTTCCTTTCCTTCTCCTGCCCCTGGGCACTGTGAATTCCTGGGGTGGGCACCGAGGCAGCTCCAGCCCCTGGCTCTGATCTCGTGCCTCCTGTCCCCAGCACAGGCATCCCCCCTGCTGCAGGGACACAGGGGAGGGCTTCACGCTCTGCAGGAGCAAAGGCCACTGCCATGGCTAATGGGGAAGGCTGGGGGAACCAAAGGCGTCTCTCTGCCTGCACAGTAAAACCCACGAGACCCGTGGAAGTAACTGGAGCTACGCCTTCTGCGTAGTAGTCACAGACAAAATCATGAACACATCAGGGAATCTTTCCGTAGTTCAGAGGGGAAACTTCCCCGTGTATGTGTGTTACTCATTTCCTCTTCCTTTTTATTGGCCGTTTGTTGGCTTGCAGACAGCACAAGAAAAACCTGATTTCCTTCCTGTTACACACTTGTGGAATTGTCTCCAAAGTGCAAACAAAAGTTAGGATGCAGGGGCACAGTTAAAAGCACACAGGATCAAGACACTCACAATAAAGTTATTGAAACAGGAGAACCAGTCTTGCAAGCACAATTTCTGAGTAAATGCTACAAGATCTAGATTACAGGTTCACGAAAATAAGGCTATGGCAAACATATAGGCCATCCCTTTCATAACAGTATTTTCTGATTTTCTTTTAAAGGATCTTCTTCAGAAAAAAGAAGGTGACACTTTTGTTTGGTTTTCAAACACAAGTAACAGGTTTTGGCAGTGTGGTGTCACTTCACAGTACTCACAGTACTAGTGTAGGAGTATTTTTAATATTACCTGCAAAGAATGCCTATGTTCAAATATTTATTCCTATAAAAGAAAAAGGTCTCTCATGGCTGAGTTACAAATAGTTTTCAATTGTAGACTACCTAGGATAATGGAAAGCTGATATATTTTCTTTCCGTTTTGGACTATGTATGAAGCTTATATATATATAATCTCCTCTTACTGAAATATTTCAATATTCCTCTTTAAATATTACATGGATGTGCATATTTACTGTAACTACAATTCTGTAATCTACAATAGAACTTTGTGCTCAGAGGGTTTGGAGACAAAGCCAATATAAGTGGAAGCAATCTTTGGTGCAGTACTGGTTTGTCAGAGTGCCAGGGTACAGAAAATTCACACCTTTTCTCTTTATGCAGACACGCGAACAAAATGAGAACGCAGAGCTTAAACAAAAAGGAAAAAAAAAGCAGAAGCGAGGGTTTGAAAGGCAGGATGCACTTTGCTGACGGGCCCCAGCTACAGAGAAACTTTCCCTTATCTTTCTTTTACCCAGCACAGCCCCATCGCCCCACGCTAAACTGAATTCCACGTTAGGAGCGCTGGCCGAGCAGAGCTGGCCTGCCACGGGTTTCCCACGAACTGCAAACAGCACCGAACCCTGCTCAGACCCCTGCAGCCCCAGTGGTCCCTCTGTGCAGCAAGGAAGGGGGTAGGCACGCTCTGCAGCTTCTCCCACTTCCAGGAAAAAGCTGTTTTTCCATGACTTCTGAGAGGCTTCTTACATCATCGGTTTTAAGGAACTGGAATCACCTTGTGTGTGCTGTCTGCAAACATCAGTCCCTTCAGAACCCGTGTGCAAATCTGAATTTGTGTATTAATTCTGTTAAAGAATTCTAAATTCCATTAAACTGTTCTGAGCTGATATACCTGTAGGTAAATCTGTTGGGCTTTATGAAGACTGCAGCACAGCTTGGTTTGATTCCACATGAGGGCACAGCTCCGTTCCACTGCCATGCACCCACCTCTACTAGAAAACACCCAGAACTTGAATACCTCTCCTCTGCCCCCACAGTGATTTCTTTTTTTTAACTAAGGGGTTTGTAATAATATTATAGCAATGTATACCTTGGCCAACAGAATACACTTTGCTTCTGTTCCTTTCATGTAAATATTTTCCTATATATTAACAATAGCATGTTTAAAACCATTGTTCCGTTTTCTTCCTAAATCTTTTAATGCCAACTCTGAGTAGTGATAGCGAGAAAAAGTTAAATTTTACAGCTGATCCCAAATGATCTACGGTTATGTTCAGGACTTACAATGATTAGCTCACTGATTAGTAGCATTAAACACAATTATTTCCTGGAAACAATTCTTAATTTGGGACTGGAAGAGTTGTATGAAAAATTCATGAGTAGCCACATTAGGATTTAAAGGCACGCTCAGATATGGAGCATAATTTACCTGTGAAGATTAAATACGACTTCTGAAAAACAAACAACTTGAGTGGGCTATGAGGTCCCAGTGAAAGGAATCAAGGCTTTTTCTATAACCTTCTGGGCAAGGAAGTTTAGGTTTACAAGAGAGGATTCACAAAGAAGTGCAATGTTAAATTTTCCAGTTTTTCATGCACCCTCTTTTTGAAACAGAATTTTAAACCTAAGTTTCTCTGAAATATATAATAAATTAAAATATCAAGCCTAGGTAAGCAGTTTAGCTCCTGGTAAGCCCAGGAGACGTGGCTGTATTTCACCAAGTAATCAGCCCATCACACATTTTCTATAATGTCTGTTTCTGTGGCATCCTTAATACCAGGAAAACACAGTGAAACCTTCATCCATGCTCCACACAAAGGCTGCTCTCACTAACGTGGGCAGTAAAAATTTCCATCACTACCTTTAACTACACTTGATGAGCCTAAGGAATGTGCTTCTGGCCAGAATTAGTGACCCCTTCGAATAAAACAGCTCAAATGGCTTCGAGATGGGACGTGGTTTCCTACAAACCCGTGCAGGAGAGTGGAAGGTTCAGCACCTGAAGATTCCCCCAATCTGCCTTTCGTGGGGATTTGCCCTAAAAGTTGTGATTCAGTAGCTGATGCAAAAATATTAATTGATGATATTGCTTACACCTGATATGGAGTGCTGCAGCAACAAACTGGCTTGCTTACAGCAGCTGAAAGATCTGTTCTGTGCTATGTACTGCAGGGATTTTTAATTTTTTTTTTTTTTAATAAAACAGTGCATAAACTATCAATGCATTGTTTTGATTGCTCAGTTAATCTTATTACAACCCAGCTAGTCATTTCGAAGGCAAAAGTCTAAAAAGTTTCAGGTAAACATTTTTACAGGTTTTTTTATGAGAAATGTGTAAAGAATTTTTGTAACAATTTATGTACAATGTCTCACCTGTAAAATCTAATATTACAGAAAGCACATACAAAAAAAAAATCATTAAATTACATGAAATCTGTAAGCCATCTGCAGAAGAGTACTTTCCTGCAGTGTTTCTACAGGATTTTGTGGTGCTTTATGAAGCAGGTAAATGCCAGTATTTTCACCAGCTAAGAAACTGGAATGGTCAGAAACTGAATAGATAGAGGGCAGAAACACAATTACACCTATGAATGGGTTCTTTACTCTAAACATGAGATCCTTTTGCTTTTTCTTCATTCCACCACAATGAAATAGTCCTGCAGGATTAGATATTTTTGCAGTCTTCAGAGCAATTGTCATAAGAGTGAACAGTCACAGCACATCCCATGCTTGCCAGGGGACCTATAAAAGCCACCAGAAACAGCCAGCATATTTCAGCTCCCCTAACAGTGGCCAGCACTGAAGTACAATAAAATTACCTTGACTGGAGTGTCGTGAGTCACCGAAGGTTGGTTATAAATTCTGAACCCAGCCCATATGGGGAGGCAGATGTATGGTATACTTAGGAAAATAGCAGGACACACTCTTGTCCCATATTTGCCTGTTAAAAAAATTATTACAAGATTTATGAGAATTTTTAAGCTCTGTTGCAGAAGAACTAAAAAATATCCTGTGTAACATCAAACCTGAAGCAACCATGGTCATGTAAACAAACATAAAACATTAGAAATCACTGTTAACACACTAATCTTGTTGAAAATCACATGCTCAACAGAAGTAGAGACACAGGTAAAGGAGAGCCTGTGAGACAGGGAGCCATTTCAGAATTAGGGACTTTTTGAGAAGATGGGAAGCCGCCTCTGTCACTCCTCACTGGGTAATCCTATAGGATGGGACAGCTTTCAAATATCTCAGTGGAACCTGCTTCGAATAGAGACCTCATTCCTTTAAACACGGGGGAAAAAATGTAACCATTTTTCAAGATCTGATAGTGCATTTGTTTTCCAAAGGGCTGATTTCTCCCACAGGCCTGTACTGAGGACAAAACTTTCAGGGAGCTCTCCTCAGCCTCAGGCAAACCAGGAAAACGTGTGTCTTTGACACTGGCTGCTCTCTGTCAGAAAGGAAGGTGGCAGGCATGCTCTGGAGAGGCTTTCCCAGGAGGAAAGAGGAAGGCACAGTCACACTAAATCTGCTGTTTTCTCTGTAGTGAGTGTCTCTTCAGAGGAGGGAGCTGGGCTGGCCTCAGCCTGCACCATGAATATTCTTCTTCTGTCATAAAAAGCGGGACCTGAGCTGACTGCAGGATTTGGACACATCAACATTTCCCTCAGCTGAGCATCTGTCAACTTTGCAACAAGCTTAGCTAAAAAGGAAATCTTTTCTTGAGAAGGGTTTCACCCTTAATGGATCACCTGCCAGTAACAATGATGTAAATATTTTGATTGCAGTCCTCACCTCTAACAGCACAGCTATGCACGGATTTATGTTAGAGATCTAGGAATGTTACATTTGGTTTGAGAAGAGAGTAAGTTCCAGATTTTACTTTTAAAGGTGATTTGGGTGCCTCTTGTAAGGTGCTGGAAAGTCAGGCTTCTAAGCAAATTGGAAATTTTATGCAAAGTAAGATTTATATTTTTATGATCCTAAGAGACACTATTGTCTCATTGCTTGAACCTGGTTTAGATGAAAGCCTAGTAGATATAACAAAACACAGCCTTTTTTTCCCCTTGAAAGCAAAGTAAATTTAAAGGGTTTTTTTTTCCCCCAGTCTCCATCTTTTCTTCCTCATATTTAAAATTTAGAATATCTTGCATCTCTTTACTGATATTCCTAAAATTCCTCTTTCATATTATTACACAAATGAACCAACACTGCACTAAAATATAGATAGCACAATGCTGAATTTAGAAAATGTTTCACAGGATGAAGCTGGTCACATAAATTACTTCCTTACCCACAATATTTCCAGGCATAAAGACAATGATGCTCATGATAATGGAACCGAGCCAGTAGAGACCAATGGTTCTATAGCTTTGTCTGTTTAAAAAAGAAAACAAGAGGTAATTATTGAACTGCTTCTAAAAAATTCCCTACCCTAAACATTATATTCACTGCCGTGGTTGTATTTTAGTAAGTAGGGGTTTTTAAAATCTGTACCACAAGTCAGCAATGGATTGTTGCCTCTGAGAGGGGTCATGGAGAAATCCTACATTCGAGTGGGAGAAGGTTATCACACGAACAGCACAGGCTTTGGGCATACTCGGTTATTTGCTGTTGTGTGAACAGCCTCTGAAGGCTGACTGCAAGGGTTTGTACATCACAGGCTGTACAGGACTATAAAAGAATTCATAATTAATTGCATACTGTTAATGCTACTATTACCAGCAGGTACATTTGCCTCTGGAATTTAACTGCTTGCTCTCTCAAACTCTCTAGTCAGCAGCAAGAAGCGTAAGAATCTCTAGAAATAACCATTTTCCCTTAAACTTCATGACACCCTCTAACAGGGCTGAGAGATCGTCGTGGTGCTAAGCAATACATTATTCCTATCATGAATTTTTTATTTGAAAACCAATTTTTTTTCACACATGCTTTTAAGGCACATCATCTCCCAGCTTTTAGCTAACGCGAAGCCATGTAGATGCTCTCCACTCTGCTGCAGGGTGAAGACAGGCTGCATCTCCATGCGTTTGCTGGGCTTAGTCAGCTGAGAGAAAGGGCAACTTGGCAAGGGTAGAACCCCGTGGAAGTAACGAAATTTTAACAGCGTTGCTTCGGCCCGCGACACGAAACCACCCCGAAGGAAAAATGTAACCAGAAAAGAACGGCCTCTGTAGATTACGTGAGAACGCGAGCGAAGTAAAGAGTGCACAAATCCAAGAGACTCACTCCCAGGCAATAGCTGCCACCATCAGCAGGTACATCAGGTAGTGCGCGGAGCCGTCCCAGTAGCAGATGACGTGGCCGTAGGCCGTGTTCAGGTACGGCTCACCCTGCGGAGCGCCCGTTTGGAGAGAGACACAGCGCTTAGGGCGGGAACAGCAGCTCACAAACAACAGCAAGGAACGGGTTCACAAGGGTAACTGGCGTTCTTTCAAGCCAGTGGTATTTGGGGGACAATACACACTTCCAAGCACAGACCTGACCTAGGCAGGATCAGGAAAATCGCATGAGTTCTAGATTTGCAATAAAGGCGCGAGGTGGAAGGGGAAACTCCTGTGTGTGACTGTCAGCATTACTCTGCCACATCATGGAAAGATGACTTTTCCATTTTTTAGTGATTAGTAACTACAGAATAAAGATAGATTTAGCATAGAACAAATACAGATATATTTAGCAACCTGGAGATCTACAGCAGTACTGAATATACGGATGTCAGTGTATAACCTTGTAGGGTCCAACTCATTTCACGCTTAAGTTCATGGAACCTTTTCAATGACTTCGGTGACTTTCCTGTCAAGCTCTTACTGAGCTATTTTTGGTGGATGTTGATATTCAGCAGCCAGTAGGTTCTGCTGACTAGGTATCTGGCATCATCATTTTTTAACTCTACTTTAATTCCTTTTAGTAAAGTGATTAGGCAAAAATAAAGGAGTGATTTTGTTTTCTTCTTGGTAACATTTTGCTGTTGCAGTACTCATCCACTCCCGAGTGCTATCTGTGCCTTTCTGCAATCATGTGCAGTCCGTTCAATTCCCACAGAAGTTCACACGGAACAGTGCTACTGAGGTTAAGTGTAACACCAACACAGCTTGAAAGCTACATTATTTTTCCCAAATGAGTCGGTAGATTGCAAGTCAGTGAAGGTTTTATCCATAACAATAACGAAGCAGGTCAATTACAAAATTCAAGAAGACCCATTTGAATGTGTACGTGGCTATTTTTCTGTGACAAATACTACACCAAGTTATTTATAGTGAAGATTTTATTTATGTTTGTAAGCCAAACTATTATTTACCTCTCTCAAGTAATGAGTCATGAATCCATCAATAATTCCATCCTGTTCCAGTCCAATTATTAGATTCACTACACTGGTAAAGGCAAATACAGCATAAACTGTAACAAGATAAAGGGAAAAAAATAAATTAATAAATACTTGGAAACATACAGTTGCTTCACAGTCCAATTCATTCAGTCAGGCAGAGATCTATTGAACTGGATGTGTCAGCTTTGAGGTCACAGATATTTAATACATAATAGGACTTTCCCACATAGCTCAGTATTTTTTAATTACTGGTTGGTCAACAGAGCTCTTGGGAAGCTTTTCTGAGGAATGTGAAATTCTGTAGAGCTGTAGGCACAGCCCCCAGGGCAGGTCAGTGTCTGCAGAAAGGACTGTGCAGCCTTTCAAAAATCTTGGTCACATGAAGTTTACAGCCTTGACCGCGGTCATCACTTGGAAAGGAGAAAGGACAACAAAAAGCAGGCGGAGAGGGAAACGTGACTTGCCATTTTTGCAGGTGAGCAAGGCAAAGTGCACGAGCCACGGCAGCCTAGAGCAAAGCTGCCAGTGAGCCAGGACACTCGGCTCTACCAGGACGTACCATAAAACAGCGGGTCTTTTGGTGGCTTTCTCTTGACAAGAACACGAGCCAACAGGGCGATAAGAACCAGAACCAGCAACCCAACTGCAACGATTACCCAGGAACTGTAACAGCATGTAAAAAAAAAAAGAGGAAAAGAGAAGTATTTAAAAGAAAAACAGATAGAATTTTGCTACTTCAGCCAGCTGTCCTCAAACACTCTATATACTATATACTCATAAAGTAACTTTTAATACTTTAAAGTACAGATTTTAAAGTTTATTTCAAAGTCTGCCATAGTATTCATCCTATAGTTTTGCAGAGGTTATGTGCCTCTCTTTTCACATGTGATCAGCTAAAAAAATAAAATATGAAAATAGCTAGATAAACAACACATCCAGAAATCTAGATTTGTCTGGCTAAAATCATACTGGTATCTGCAAAAATAAACAGAAACCATGGAAAAATTAAAGGTCAATGAAAGATGAGGATCAAACCCACAGAGATTTCAAGGCCAAAAAGGATGACTGGGGACATTTTATCTAACCTCAGCAATAAATTATCTACTCAGGAAATTACAAATTCAAAAATAAAACACCTCAGTCTGTGGAATAGGAGTAGCAGTGTGGGGCACCTCTGATGGATCTGGGTTTAATGTTCAGTTATGGAAGTGCTACCAGAAGTCCCTCTGGCCCTACAAGGCAGGACCACTTGAGTGAGTTCAGTGGTCAGTGCAGGTGGGCTCAGGGAAAAAAGTTCTTTTCCCTGGAGATGGAGCTATAACGTTACTGCATGTAAAGTGGGAGTGGCATAAAGCACAAAAAATCTTTGGCACAAAGCAAATTTGTCTCCTTCCCCAAGAAAATGCAAGCTAGGAAAATCGGTTTAAAACTGTTTCATAGGCCTAAGTGTGTAAATCATATTTCGCACTCTTTAAGGCAAGATTCTCCTCCTCAGTCTTCACTCTTGTCCTTGTGCAAAGGAAAAAAATGGAGGGGAAAATTAGGTAAAGTCCAGAGGCATAAGCTAAAAATATCCGGTACATCATTTTATACATAGTACCACTTTGTGTCAAGAAAACAGGTTGTTACAAACAAATTATACTATGACAACATCAGCCTTAGTGAAACTTGACTTCAAATCATTGCAAAGAATTTGCAAGACCAAATATCTCAGAAAATATACACGCATACTTTCTGAGTCAGGATGAGCAGTACTAGCATGTTGATTTATTTTATGCTTTGAATCTTCTGATAGTCTGTTTTCCCAGTGATGAATTTCTTCATACCGTTACAGCTGTTAATATTGCAGTGACTTTTCACTGCAGTCTATCAATTTGAAATAAATATTGGCAGTTAATCAAGTAAGTCACCATGTGTTATTCGACATTAGCAATGAGAAATAAAAAATTTAGTTATCGGCCAGAAGGAGGAAAATGAGGAAGGAACAGATGTAGCACAGCCCTAAAAACAAGAGGCAAATATTTGTGCAGTAAAGTTGCAAAACACCCCGGGCTGTGGGATCACAAAATACCACACAGACCTTTAAGTGAAGTGGTTTTTGCCATGAGGAAAGAGTTTCCTTTTCTAGTCCTGCGGTTTCTCCTGGGATCCCGGTTTTTTGGCAGAGCGAGGGCACACGGTCATTCGCAGTCACACGCGCAGGCGGAGGGGTGCCTGCGGGAAGCCTGCGGCTCGGGAGCTTTCCGGGGCTGGCGAGTTCTCGCACTCGCTTCGAAATAGAATTGGATTTTGTTTGCGAATGCCCGGGCAGGAGCCGGGGGGAGGCCGCGGGTCCCAGCACGGAGCGGGCGCTGCTCCGCGGGGCCGGGCGGTACCGCCCGCTCTGCTGCGCGCCCTCGGCGGCG
>VXAZ01007009.1:648619-662149 GCA_013399875.1 Gymnorhina tibicen
GGGGCGGCGCCCCCCGGGCCCGGGCAGCAGCGCATCCCCGCCCACCGGTTCGTGCTGGCGGCCGGCAGCGCCGTGTTCGACGCGATGTTCAACGGCGGCATGGCCACCACCTCGGCCGAGATCGAGCTGCCCGACGTGGAGCCCGCCGCCTTCCTGGCGCTCCTCAGGTCAGCGCGGGGCGGGGGCGGCCGCGCGCGGAGGGGGCTCCGCGCCGGGGCCCCGCTTGGCCGCCGGTGCCTTTTCCTCGCTGCGCGGCCCTTCCCGGCTCCTGCCCCCACGGAGCCCGGCCTTTCCGTGCTGCCCGTCCCTGGAGGGAGATGCAGGGAAGGCGCGGAAATACCTTGTGGGCTCCACGCAAGGTCACACCTCCCCGCCAACGTGTTTTGGTCTCTTCTCGCTCTTTAGCCTGCACTGTTTTCCCAAGAGAAGTGCCCTAATTCCAAGGCAGCTGACTGTCCGTTTAGGGAAGTACTCGGTGGGTGTCTGGTTGGGCTCTTGGCTTCAGTGTGTTGGTTTGTTAAAGTAAAGTGATGGGAGTTAGGGGGTCCCCTTGGTATTGCAGCTATCCAGCCATGTTCTAATAGTAACTAAGAAGAGACAGAGGCTGTTGTACCAAGCTTTTAGTTTCATTTGATACTTACCTTGAAATTGGATACTTACTTTGAAGTCTGAGTCATCTTCCTGTTCACTTTTCTTTGTCAGCTATGGTAATAAGTTGTTATATCTTTTTGCCATAATAACACCCATTGTAATCCCACTTGGGCAGAGAGGGAACATGCAGCAGAAGGCAGTAACCAGCTGATTTTTACTCCCAGACCATCCGAGTGTGAGACTGGGAGTGCAGTAATAGCAAAAAAGGTATAAAGTGTGCTAGTGATTTCTGACTTGGGCAGAATAGGATCTGCTAGTTTGCATGCTCACGAAACTGATGAGTTCACCTACCATTTCTCTTTACTCAGTGTTGTGGCAAATAAAATTGATGGTGTTCATAGAAACAATTACAAATAGTTTATTTGCCTCAGGCTGTGGTGTGGTAATACGACTAAACTGCAAAACCTTAAGGTTTTTATCAAAGAAACCTCTCTGCTAGGAAAAACTAAAAAACATATAAAACAGTTCTCTGTTATGAACATTTGGGAAACAAGTAATATTATTGCCTGGAAATAAACGTAGTGTCTCAAAGTTTTTTGTAATGGGAAAAACTCCAAAATCTTGGCAACTTTCTTCTTCTGCTGAGGCCTAGGAACAGCTAGGAACAATTAAAAGAATCACCTAGTCCTTTGGTAATCACGGACACAGGAGCTGAAGCAAGTGATGTGCACAAAACCCAACATTGCTGCAGCAATGTCTTTCTGGTGCTGTGAGCAAATGAACTGTTCTTTGTGGATTTTTACCAAAGAGTGAGTGGATTTTTAGCAAAGGTGGAGAGTTTGTGCAGAGGGGCGAGAGATAGTGGGAAGTGTCTTTCAAGTGAATTGGTTTCAAAGGTTAAAAGTAAATGACAGTGCACATGTATGTGTTTGTCTCTATATACATGGAAAAAACCACTGGAACGTGAAAAGTGGATATAATAAGAGAAGTTTGGGTAAAAATAGCAACACAGAAACAGATTTCGAAGAGATTTCGAAGTAGAGATAAGAAGCATGGTATTTGAAAACCGTAGGAGTGAACGAAGAGATGCTGTTAGAAGCAAACAAAAGCCATCTTGTGTTGGTAGAGCTGCCAGTACGTAATGGCCAGGGGACTTGCGTCAGTGAACTGATTATGCTGGTATCTTGTCTGAATGTCACCACACTGGGGGACTGCTGAAACAGCTCAGGTTTGCTGTCTATGCCAAGAGATAAGAAGCATGGTATTTGAAAACCGTAGGAGTGAATGAAGAGATGCTGTTAGAAGCAAACAAAAGCCATCTTGTGTTGGTAGAGCTGCCAGTACGTAATGGCCAGGGGACTTGCGTCAGTGAACTGATTATGCTGGTATCTTGTCTGAATGTCACCACACTGGGGGACTGCTGAAACAGCTCAGGTTTGCTGTCTATGCCAGCTCTTTAGGGCATTCTTCCGTGTTGTGTGTTTCTCTGAGCTTAGATTGAAATAAATACGCATTGCAATACCTTGTTAAAAACATGTCTAAGGAGAACTTCTTTAATACGTGCCAGTACTGGACTTCTTCCATGCTGGGAACAATATGGGGTCTTTTCCTGGTGTTGACTGAAAGAGGCAGGAGTGATACCTTGTACTGTTGGCCTCTTTTATCTATCATTAGTAAACTGGTCATGTAATGATAGTTACCCTGCACAGGACATTTCTTTAATGTTTGCAAATACCAGTTTGAGGTATATTGGCTAGAAATTAAGTCAGGATCTCTGAACACACATAGCAAATGGACATCAGCTCAAGGAAATGTTTAAGTAATGCAAAACTTGTAAAGGATGATTTTCTAATTATTTAATGTTCTTCAGCTCATTTCCGTTTTATTTACTTATGTGGCTTGTTAAGTCATGTCTGTAGTTTATGTGTTTCGTAAAGATCTACTGACAAATGCTACTTGTAAATTAAAGTCAAAGGAAAAGATTTTTTGATAAAAAAATGAAGTAGTTTGACTTAGGTAAGTCCTTAAGAGCTGAAATAATATCAAAGTCACAAAGCTGGGATCTGTTTCCCAATGAAACAACTTTTTTTTTTTTGTGTGTTTCTAACTACAAATTGAATAGCAATGATCAAAAAAATTCAAGTTGTCTCAATAGGGTTCTGCTTTAGGGTTTCTTTTTGTTGGCTTTAATAAGATTTTTTAAAATTCTTCATTCGTATTTTACAGTAAGCTAACTTGTCCTTTGATCATAGGATAAAGGAAAGTGATGACATGGCACAAATTAGCAGTCTGTCTTCCAAAAATCTTTGCAGAGAATTTTGGCGAGCAGTAAATAGAGGGGTAGTCATGACTAACTGGAAAAAAAGATGCCTGTGTACTTTTGTAATGGTGAAGACATTTCAACTGCTGAGAGGATGCTCAAACCAGGGGAGAAGGAAGTGCTAACCTGAGAGCAAAGAAAAGTAGCACAAAATGTGTGAGAGGCTTATGTAGAGTGAATGATTGAATGGTCACTTGGAAAAATTGTTTGTTCTGGTCATTAAAAATGTTCTTCCAGTATGCACACACAGCCCCCAGCTTCCCATTCCCTCATCCTGGATGCCAATAAAATTCGGTTGTTTCCGTCTCAAAGGGAAAGAGAGGAGGGAAGAAGGCGAGGGGGAAGGATCAGTGCTCTTCAGTGCCACTGAGTTAAGTGGAGGAGGAACAGTGGTGGGAACACAAAGCTGTGCTAGTTCAGGCGTGCCACAGAGGGGAGAGTTAACACACAGACACAGCTCTTGGCACGTACGAGCAGGGGATTTTTAGAGGGAAGACACACCTAGAACTGCACCCTGTTTCTTTAGAAGGTACAGGAGAAAGTGAAACACAAAGCCAGATGAGCTCCTCTGGTGTGTCACTTCATTGGCTCCAGATTGGATTCACTTAAGGAATAAAATCAAAATCATGTTCCAAAACCAACTTGGGATTTTGGTTTTTTGATTAGGTAAAATGTATACTGTAGTTTGCGTGGCAGTATTGCTTTTTTTACAGCCTTTTTATCAATGTACATGATTTGGACTCCAAGCTCCTATAAAGCTGTACAATGAAAGTTACGGCATCTTAAATTGATTATTTTAAATCTTGGAACCAAAATGTAAATACACTGTTCTAGTGCTTTCATGAAGACCTTGTCAATTTAGTACGCAAAAGTGTACCTATGAAATACTAGTTTCTTTAAAGTAAATTTGTCGGCAGTTGTGACTAGCAAGTCAGCCCATCATTTTCATCAGCAGATACTAATAGTTCATAGCTTTCATAAATCAGTTCTAATTGAACTGTATGAAACTTTTACTTAAAAAAAAAAAAAAGTTAGCGTTTAATTAAATTAATTCTTCCTAAACGCTGTTCAATTTAAATCCAGTTTAAAAGATTATTCTAGAGCGTCATTCACATCTCCGAAGTGATGTGCAAGCTGGCTTCTTGAGTGGACTGGAGTCTTGTAATGGTAAATACGTACCTGTGCTGTGGCAGCAAATTTAACGTTGAACACCATATTTAGTTGTGTGTTAGCCACTGCTGACAGTTAGAATTTTTTTGGAATATAAGAAATATAAACAGTGAAGAACTTCAGTTGAAACTTTAATTCTGGGTTTGTATTACTTTGATTTCTCCACGTTGCAAGGAAGTTTCACAAGTCTGGTACTTTCACAAGTTTCTCTTGTTGGATACAAACTACTTATTGCTACATTTAGAAAGCCTTCTAAACACTTCTGTCTCCGTGTGTCATTCACTTCCAGGATGTTCTGAACAACAAATATGAAGAAATACAAAGGAAAGGCTTAGTTTTCATTGTGGAATTCTTGCATTTGCTAGTGTGCCTTGGTTTATTATGTTTAATTACCTGTGTGCTGGGGACAAACGTATTTTTGTAAATCACAGACTATTCTTGATTGTTATCTGAAAGGCTGATGAAATTTTGCTAAAATTATCTTAAATGTCACCTGTAAAAAAAGTTATTTTTGAAAAGTCATGGTTTCCATACAGAACCTTAAAATAAATCTTATCTTGTCTAGTCTCAAATAACAACTGCTCAGGAAACGGGGTTTTTTCCTGGTATTGGTGGAGGCTCCTATGTTCTGGTTCACAGCTTGGGCTAAAATCTCAACCAATCCTCTTGCCTCAAGCAGTAGAGACAAGCCAGAGTGTTTTGCTGTGGCAGGAATAGAAGAGTCAAGGTCACTTGCTAGAATGTGTTCCCTTTCCTCTCTGAATACTACAGAGGGGTAGCTTTGACATAAGATGTTCTCACAATCTAAGTCCTTGACACTATTCCCTCATGGAGGGGAAGCCAGTGTGCACTGGCAGTAAATGAATTTCAGGAATACAGCCATAGAGGGCTGTGCATTGATATTTTCCTGATGAACTGCAAGCATGCATTTGTGGGTTAAGTAATTCTGCAGCTCAGCTGTTGTTTACAGTTGGGGAGCTATGTTTAACTAGTACAGCCAGATCAGTCCTAGGGAGTAATACATATTTAAAACAAATGTATGCCATTAGGTTAACATATTAGTCTCTCTTCAACCCTTCAACTTACCTTCTTTATTTTTAAAATTGCTATGAGGTCAACTGTTGCACTGTTCCCAGTGCAAATCTTTGGTCTGTTTTCTAAATGCAAAGAGACTCTTGTGTTTGGCTGCCCCTCTAAAGATATGTTCTTATGATCTGTATTTGTGTTTTGATTTATAGGTTTCTTTATTCAGATGAAGTTCAGATTGGTCCAGAAACAGTCATGACTACTTTATACACTGCTAAAAAGTATGCAGTCCCTGCCCTGGAAGCACACTGTGTGGATTTCCTAACAAAGCATCTCCGAGCAGATAATGCCTTTATGCTGCTTACTCAAGTAGGTAAATTTAAGCTTAGTTTTGATTTACTTGGAAAATTGGTAATTGGAGGAAAATGATAAATTCTCCTTAATTATGTACTCCTTTGAGATTTTAAGTGCTCTTTAAGGCATAAACACAAAGAGTACTTAGACAAATCAACCTATTTTCATTTATGTCTATACCAGAGTAAAAATGTTTGCTTTTTAAGATTAGCAGTTTGTCAGCTTTATGCTTAAGATGCATTTCTTTATCTTTTCAGGCTCGTTTGTTTGATGAACCTCAGCTTGCTAGTCTTTGTCTTGACACAATAGACAAGAGCACCATGGATGCCATAAGTGCCGAAGGCTTTACAGATATCGACATAGGTAAGTCGCTCTGCGTGGCCTAAGCATGACATGACAGTGCCCCAGGACAGTTCCTTCCCCCATGTGAGTATGCAGAGTCCCGAGCACTTCTTCCCTTCTTGGCTACCCACCCCTGCAGTGCTTTCCTTTGAGCTTCACTCCTGAGCTGGGTTCCACTGCGTTGTGTCCCCGCTTGAGTGGTGGTGGTGTCCCGGGGCTCCCACTCTGGTGACACCACACTTTACGCTGAAGCCAAAGCTTTCACTTGCTGAGGGTTGTGCCTCATGCCTGAGGCATCCACACCTGCTTTTCATGTGCAACAGGAGTCACACTGTTCTGCTGCCACATGGTACTTACCTATTCAAAGTTGCACAGATCAGGTACAATTATTGAAACCTGCTTTAAAAAATGAATACATAAACTGCTGGTTTCTCTGTTTAATCTTTTATCAAAAGCTAGCAGTTGTAAATTTGCTTACTCAATTTCATTGCTACTATATGTGGCTAAGGTTTTACTCCAATTCAGCTAGATTGTGGGAAGAATTCAGACTGAAGGAAGGTGTTTCACTGCTTAAAGAAATTGTAAAGTCATTGTTAACTCATGTTCAGTGGGATTTGTACCCAGACTGTGAGTGATCTATAGTCTTGGTAAGTCTCAATCTGTTTTCTGTAACTGCAAACATGCCTTACTTAAATTCAAGGCAGATAAAAATTCCTAAAGGCAGGAGATTCAGAATATAAAAATCCATTTATTTTTTGGACTTGTATTCTATGATAATTTGTGCCATACCTGTTATTCAAAGAAGGCCAGAAGGGGTAATAAATACAGGATAAGTTGCTTTTGTAAAACATGTACCTTGCCTCAGATGTTGTGTTTCACCTTCAGGCTTTGTGGATGGCAAATATGTGAATGCTTAAGATCACTTTAATGTATCTTTAACCTGGTTTTGTGTGCACCACTGCTGCTTGTGGCTACAGTTGATCCAGATGGGCAGCTGGCTCAGTGTCATCATGAGTAACTTGGTTCTTTAGTACTGTGCATTCACTGCTTGGTCACTTCCAGTTTTGATCTTGCCCTAGCAATGGAAATTCTTCAGGATATTGGTTATCACTACAGAGGTTAGTTGCACTCTTAGGAATCAAGAAGAAAGTTCATATCCTGTCTTCATAGCAGGAAAATTAATTTTTGAAAAATCTCTGAAAAATCACTGAAAAATCTTGCTTTTTATGTAAGATAAATTATGTGTAATATATATATATATACACACATATAACATAATAATAAGACAAAGCTAATAGTCTTATTATGAATATTCTTCATGTGTACTCAGTATTTTAAGCTTACATAATGTAGCACTGTTACTAGCTTGGATGAAAACTGATTTAAAGCTGCTAACTTTTTTTTCTTTAGATACATTATGTGCAGTTCTAGAAAGGGACACTCTCAGTATTCGAGAAAGTAGGCTCTTTGGAGCTGTTGTTCGCTGGGCAGAGGCAGAATGTCAGAGACAACAACTGCCTGCGACATTCGGGAACAAGCAAAAAGTCCTCGGAAGAGCTCTTTCCTTAATCCGTTTTCCATTAATGACTATCGAAGAGTTTGCAGCAGGTGAGTTTTGGAGTTCTTTGTCTCACTGTTAGACCATCTTTCAGTGCTGTTTAACTGTGTTTAGGTGCTTAAAACTCAGTTCTGTTATTAATACTGTACTAGTAAGAGTTGTGATGCGCAAATGAAAGCAAGACATTTTGCAGATTACGCTCTGGCCATTGGAAAATATTATTATTGTCTTCAGTTTGTGAATATGTGTGGTTTAAATACAGCAGCTGGAGTAATCCTTCAAATCATCTTTAGAAGTTTTATGTTTTCACAGGCCCTGCTCAATCTGGAATCTTGTCGGATCGGGAAGTAGTAAATCTCTTTCTGCACTTTACTGTCAATCCTAAACCTAAAGTAGATTATATTGACCGACCAAGGTGTTGCCTGAGAGGAAAAGAATGCAGCATTAACAGGTTCCAGCAGGTGGAGAGCCGCTGGGGCTACAGCGGAACAAGCGACCGGATTAGGTAGGACCTCGGAAACTGAAGGAGAGACAGAAACGTGTGGGAAGAAAGGGAACAAATCTTTTCAACTTTGACTTTTTGGTGTAAGATACAGTAGCAAACATGCTGGCTCTATTGCACACGTTGGATCTTTTCCTTTTTTATGTTTAACTTAGGCTATTACACACTTAAAATACAAACTAGCAAAGAATCAGATTCGGGAGGATTGGCTGCATTCTAGAATGATTGGGTGTTATCTGTGTATTCCTTTTTGAGATACCAAGTCTTGATCTTTTGTTTTGGAGATACTGGAAAGAATCCGGTTATGTTTTGTTTAGTAATACTGAGTATCTTGAGGAGTTAGCAAAGCTTTAACCTATAAAGCTGACAAAGCATTTTTCTTAGTATTGAAATCTAAATAAAAATGCTATTTAAAAAAAATGCAATGCCATTCTCAGTTTACTTCCCTATTCTTCAGTGGGAGTCTTTTTCCTACTTGAAATAAGGTAACTCACCCACCACAGTTGTTTGAATTCCTTTCTTGGCTTGTGTCTTACCAGGTTCACAGTTAACAGAAGAATTTCCATAGTGGGGTTTGGATTATATGGATCTATTCATGGACCCACAGACTATCAAGTTAATATACAGGTATATTATGTTTATATAGGCTTGTACAGGAACTGCACTTGTAGCACTTGCAAAAGGTTTGGTCTATATTTGGGAGGGAGCAATTGATAGGCCAGGAGTCTAAGCTGTGTTTTGTCACAAGTGGGCTTAAGTGGGTGACTAGGCAAAAGGAAGAACACTGTGAAACTCTGCTCCCTTTCTCCTGCATTCTCCTGTCCTTCGATCATTTTCAGTGTCGGTGTTTCCAAACATCCAGCTTTTCCCCCCTTTCCTCAAGCCTTTCCTAATGGCAGATATGTACTGACACTGTACTTGTTTATGTTATGTCCTTCAGTAGCCTGAATGCCTCTTACAAGGATTTGATTTTCCTGATTGTTCCTTTTAGTTTCTTTTGAACAAGCTTCCTCATTTTCCTCTCTTTGAAATTTAGCACAGCTGTGGGGGATTTGCTTTTGTTGTTCATGTGGGAGTGTTGACTCTAAGTATATTATGGACACTGTTACATAGTGTTTCCATTATGAAATTTTGAATCTGATCCTGCTCATCACTCAGTACCAAATCAAGGGTTGCGTTTCTTCCTTCTGAGCAATTGGTTAGCAGGCTCACAAAGTGGCCAGTGATAGCATCTAAAAATGTCCCCCCTGCTTTGTGTCCTGATGTGACCCTTGCCCAGTCCCAGTGGGTAATTGAAGACACCACTAAAATTGTATTTCCTGCTCTTGTAGCCTCTTAGATCCCTTAGCATGCTGTGGTCAGGATTGTCTTCTAGTAGTATTGATCCAGCACTGTATTTTCTTTCCTTTTTAAGTGTGGAATTTCAGTCTATTTGAATTATTTTTCTTGTTGAGGTCAGTTTTGTTTGGATTCTAAGCTTTATAACAAGGTATTAGCATTCCGTGACTGGCACAGTTTTACCCTGTGCTGTGTATTTCATAACCTGGTACTATCATGTCACATTGATTTATTAGGTGGATGAGAAATTTTGTGAAATAAATAGTCTGTGGCTTCATATAGGGGCAGAAATTCTATTGTCCCTATCTTTCTAGACTTCTAGCATGTGCTGGAGTTGCTGTTTCAGTTCCTTAGTGGACATTCTGTTTGAATGAAAATTTGTCTTCTGCTTCCTATTTGATGATTATTATTATCTGACTACTCTGTACTTAAGGATAGGGATTTCTGTCTCCTAAGGAAAAAATGCTGTGCCTTTCATCTTAATGATGTTCCAAACAGAATGTATCTGGAATGAGGTTTTGAAGGAATTTGGCTTTTCTGCATTCCTCACTTTAAAAGCTCACTTTAAAAGTATCTTCAGTTTGGTTTTGGCAAACTATACATCCATGTAGATGAGTAGCATAGTGCACTAGACAGGATCTTTAGAACAAAAGAGTTGCTCTCAGGAACCTAGCAGCTATACGAAATATACTTGGGGATTTTTACTTCACATAAGCCTTTTTTTTAACCTCTCAGCTGAATTCCTGTTAGCAGATGCAAGCATTCAGTGTGTTCCCTCAGGATGTTTGCTGGATTTATTTAATCTGAAAAGAATTCAGATTTTTTCAGAGCAAACCAATGCATATTAAGTGGGAATGATTGGAAAATTCACTTGTAAAAGATCCTCCTGATTCAAACTGAAAGACTAAACAAACCTTTATGGTTGCTATTAAGGCCATCCCTCTTACACAGGTTCTCTTTATCTTGGAAGTATCCCTAATAACTGATGAATCTGAAACTTTCTTGTCACAATCTTTTCAGACAGTTATTTAAGTCTTGTGCCTCTAGCTTCTTGGCTCTTCATCAGTACTAGCAGAGCATCAGAGAGTTAAACATTTAAAACTTGTCATAAAGTAGTGATAATGTGTCCTGCAAATACATCTTTTATGTGAAAAGGGCTTAGGACTTCAGCATTATAATTGTTATAATATTTCTATTGATTGTGGCTGGGGAAAAAATTAAAGTACAGTTTGCCTAGAATAGAGCTTCATCTCATTTGTATAATACTAAAAATTATATGGCAATTTAATAATAACCTGTTCAAGCTGATAGGATTCTTCTCAGTGCAGTAATCACAAGAAGTGCTCTACTCTAAAGCTCTGATATCCAACTTCTGCAAGAGATGTTGGGCAGCATGGATCAGGATTGCAATCCAAAATGGGAAGGGAGGGATCTGCTATTACTACATTGGAACTAGTGATTCCTATCCGCCACTAAAAATTGAAGGCAAAATAAATATGGTGTGGTCTGAGTGTAACTTTTATACTGAATCAAGATTAGAAATAAACTGTATAAAACATAACAGCGCAAGTTCCTGTTTTCTTTTATGAAGATGTCATTGACTGCCAACATTATCTGTAAAAACATGTTTTCTAAAGTAGCCACGGCCAGCGAATGAGCTTCTCTCATGTGGGCTGTGTAGGTGCACAGAGATCAGCAAATCTAAGCACAGGATTAGATGTTGTGTGTGAAGGTCAGAAGCTGAAGGTCTAAGAGCTATTCTTCATCTCCCAAGCACAGACTTCAGCCTGGCTGGAGCAGTGCCCACAGCCCGTGTAAAACTCGCGAGCCATCGTTCCGAGCTGCTGCGTCAGCTCCAGCGGTATCAGGAAATCACAGCTCCTTCCCAGCTGAGATTGCACTGTCCTTGCAGTTAGGCTGGGTGGGGTAGGCAAGTGTTTGCTTGTAATCTTCTCACGTGCATACAATCAGAACCTTTCTCACGCTTGTAAACGTAAAAATACAATTTTCATGCTTTTGTCCAGATAATTGATTATGAGAAGAACCAGACGCTGGGACAGAACGACACTGGATTTAGCTGTGATGGAACAGCCAGTACCTTCAGAGTTATGTTCAAAGAGCCCATAGAGATTCTGCCCACGGTTTGCTACACTGCTTGTGCAACGTTGAAAGTAAGAATGTCAAACACTACAGAAGAACGTGTTACTTTGATGCAAGAGTTGTTCTTTTATCAGTCTTCTGATGGGAAAGTGTCTTCTAGATCTTGAATTTATTTTAAGTTTAGGGCTAAAGAAGGACGTAGTTAAAACTCCACTGTAACCTGTAAGACTGTTACATCTCTTCTGAGCCACAGCATGGAATTCATAACTGGATCCTTTGTGCCTTCCCACTTTTTTGCTTGATGTAGGAGTTAGAATGAGTTCCAATTGAGCTGTTTCTGTGTGGGAAAAAAAGCACTATCTAGAATATGTAATCTGGCAGCTCTCTATCACAATTTAAGTTTGATTTCTTTTATCAAGGATATTCTAACCACCAGCTAAAGTCTAGAAAACAGCTTTTTTTCATCACCTTTTATATACTAGTGCTGAAATAACAGGCAAGAGTTACTTGTTCTTGGAAAGTCTCCCCTTAGTATTGTGGACAAATTTATCTCTCCAAAATTTTTTAATATTCTTCTAAATGTAATTAGCAATACAGAAATCAGAGTTGAGTGGGTTGGAAAAAATATTGCACATTAAAAGCAGCTGAGGCAGGGAATTAAGTGATAAGGAGAAATACTATTAAGTATTTATTACAAGTTGGATAAAATTAAGTGGTTTAAGTCCACTGTCAGAGAAATATATTTTTGTTATTTAGACACTGTTGTCTGTGATTTTGTATATAATTTATATGATGTGGGTACAGAAATTTTATACTACTAAAATAGCCCAAGTCAGTAGTGTTTGAACATCAGCAATTTTTGGGTCTTGCCTACTTCCATTCTGTTGCTAATCTCTTGTGATGTTTTTCAGGGTCCTGATTCCCACTATGGAACAAAAGGTTTGAAGAAAGTGATCCACGAATCTCCTACTGCTAGCAAAACATGCTTTGTCTTTTATAGTTCACCAGGTAACAATAATGGTACATCAATAGAAGATGGACAGATACCAGAAATAATATTTTATACTTAGTTTTACATGATGGTCTGGAATGTGTTGGTGTCTCAGTGGACTTCAGCTCACTATTGGCAGCGGTTAAAAAATTCTGTGAAATTACATCAGTGTGTAAAAACAAAGCTAATTTGTTTGAGGGGTACCAGAAAAGCAATTTTTTTTTTCTGCATCATTATTGGTGATTGTAATTTAGCTTTTCCTCTAAACAGAATGGAAAGTGGAATAAGTACTATGTATATTGAAAACTTTGTTTTAAATAGTACGTTGTGATTAATTACTTTGTGTTTTCACCCCTTTGTTTCTCATGTAGTAAAATTCTTTTTTTGAACTGGAAAATCCTTGTTATGAACAACTTGTGTATGTTTTCTCCAATCTGTCCTTAAAAGACAGTAAAGCTGCTGCTGTAGTCCCATCTTGCACTTCTTTCCAAAATGACGTGGGACTGACCCTATGGACGTGGATTGCTACTGTATTTTTTTGAAGTACATCAGCAAAGCTGGATTCATATTGCCATCATCTTGACTTTTTTCCAAGAGCCATGGAGAATTAATGGACTTTGCACTGCAGAGAACATCTGCAGCTGCACTGAAGGAATAAATAAGTCAAATTCAGCAACAAACAGATCTTTCCAGAATCTCTCTTAATTCAGAAGGGCTGTTTTGGAATATAGAACTGGTTATGCAAATAGCCACTGTATATACATATGTGCCTATAAAAAATGTATAATGTGAAAAGGAGAATGAGACTTGTAATGATGTTATTTTATCATCGGATATTCTAGTATAAACCTAAGGATTATTTGTGTGCAACGAGTTTTACGGATTGCATACAATAATTTGATGCAATTGCTGTATGTATATAGTAATCAGTGTCTTGCAGTATGTACCGTGTAGTAACAGAATGTCTTCGCGTTCAAAGACCTGTACCCTCACCCAAGTTATACTAAAGTAATAATTTGAGAATGCAGGAGAAAAAATAAGAAAATTTCCTTTCTTAAGGGGGAAAGCGGGGAGGTCACGCAGGTTTGGGGTGTCCAAAGCCCGTGTGTAGAACAAGCGTCTGTCAAACCCCCCAGCTCTGTGCACACTCCGCCAGCGCTCTCCTGTCCCTGGGCGCGGCGCTGTTCCGAGGCAGGGATGGGGGGCCGGGCCCGGCTGTGCGGGAGCAGCCGCTGCGG
>VXAZ01007009.1:662251-684767 GCA_013399875.1 Gymnorhina tibicen
CCAGGCTCGGCCGGGCCGGGCAGAACGCGCAGGCGCCTCGGGGCGGGCCCGGCGCGGCTGCCGGAAGGGCCGCCCCGGTCATGCCGAGCCTCTCCGGCTTCCTGAGGGTGCGGGCGGCGCCGGTGCGGTGCGGCAGGGCCATGCCCGGGAAGGTGCGGGCAGGGCGCGGAGAGGGAAGAGGGGCGGGGCCGGGTGGCGCCCGCGGTGACCGCGCTTGTTCCTCTGTTTCAGGGAAAAGCAGCCGCCAAGGGCCCCGCGGAGCCGGGCGCTGCCGCGGGACCGGTGGTGGCGGCGGGCGGCGGCTCCGTGAGGGTGGCGGTGCGCGCCAAGCCCGGCGCCCGCTGCAGCGCAGTCACAGGTGGGTCTGTGGGCCGGGGCACCCTGAGGAACAGGGACGGAGGGAGGGAACGCACGAAGTCCCGAAAACTAAAGCGAGTAGTTCGGCTCTCCAGGAGCAGCTCGTTCGCGTCCCCCGCGTGCAGCGCTGGGTGGCGCGGTGAGCACAGGGTAAATCCCGATCCTGAACCGTTCAGCTTGGCATCTGTGGTTTGGTGCAGGCTGTGTTGTGTCCCAAGAGTCAGTGCGGTTTTATTAGAGCCATAAAAGTTCGATCTAATAAACCGTGTTCTCCCTGTACAGCCCCGGGCTTGCGTCTGCACGCACTGGGACCGCTTCCACACCCGCGTGTGTGCGCGACCCGCGGGCTGTGGCGGTGTCCGGGCTCCGCTGGTAGCACAGGGAACTTACTGACGGTGTAACTCTTGAGCAGGCTGATTGAACAAGCGACTTTGGCGGGGGGTAACCTGATGTGAGTCGTGTTACGTGGTGCCGAGCAGGACAACACCTGCACGAGAATGGGCGATTGAGAGGAGCTCAGAGCGGTGCCCCCGTTGTGAGGAGGCTGGTAACTCACAGCTGCACTCTGCTGCGGCATGAAGGCTTCACTGCTTGTAGTGTCAGGGGTTTATATTTGATAGTACTGGCCGACAGTCAAGGGAATTTATGAAATGTGAACCTGCTAATTGTACATTTATTTGGTTTTAAATTAAAATGCTTTTGAGTGCATAACCATTCCTTTTTAGGGAACAATGATGAGATGTTTTGAATATTTTGAGCATAAACTCCGCAAACTGTTACAGATGTGACGGCTGAGGCAGTAGGTGTAGCTATTGCTGCACCTCCATCGGAAGGAGAGGCAAATGCAGAGCTGTGTCGCTACCTCTCTAAGGTGCTTGAAGTGAAGAAGAGTGACGTTATTTTAGAGAAGGTACTTCCTTTTCTTACTTTTGGTTTTGCCCTACTGCAATTGAAATTCAAGATTTTGAAACTTACGTGTTGAGTACAGGGAGCTACTCCAAGTTCAGTCTGAAAGACACTTTAAGAAGTTTAGTTGAGTTAATGGAATGATTAATTGAGAACAAACTTAGCGTAGGAAGAACTGTGGCTGATCTCGAGATCTTTTAATCAAAAGAGTTACGATGATGTTTTGCAAATCTCTGTAACTCATGTTTTCTGTGTTCTTCGAAGATCCTCTTGTTCTCATGTCAAATGAGTTCACAAAATTTGTGTCTTGCAGAGAACGTGCATTTTATTAATAACTTCACACTTTTTAAAAAAAATAGCTTCTGTGTTTGAGTCAAAAGGTTCTGACATTTAACTGTCACGCATAAGCAAGAGCATATGTAAGCACTTGGGTTGTAGCTGGGCCTCAAGAGCTTCTCTGTATTAGAATTTACATGTCTTTACTTCGGTGAGTGGAAACTCTTTGTTTTATTCATTGCACTGAATAAATAATTTGTTTTATTAATTCATTGTACTTGAAGTCAGTTTTTTCCAGCCATTTCCATTTATAGTTTATGAGCATAAGAGCACAATGAAAAATGATGCTGTTTGTTTTTGTTAATGGAGTAGTTATAGAAGTCTTTGAAAGAGTAGTGGTAAATGGTAAGATGACCAAAGAATTGAGCACTGTGTTGTGAAAACGTAGAGACAAACAGATTTGAGTCTTTTTTTTCCTGAATCATGGGCAAACTGCTGAACTTGTTTATCAACATCTTGTAAATAGCACTGTTTCCTTAAATTAAAGGGTGATTCTCTGAAAGATGGGTTTTCTCTGTGTTTGTCTGAACCAGGGGGGTAAATCACGTGACAAAGTGGTGAAGATTTTGGTATCAACGACACCAGATGAGATTTTAGAAAAACTGAAAAAAGAAGCTTCCAGTTGACCTAAAACAAGAGCAGGAAATGGGACAATGCATCTTGGTATATGGACTGATACTTCTTCTTGCTTAATGTAGTGCTGTTGAGATGTGAGTAATGACTACAGAAACATACTTCTTCCCCCCTTGTTAATACAGCTGCTGTATAGTTGAAGTTTTTCTGTAGGTTTGGTTAGAAAACTGAGACTCAGTGTCTGCTTCTGTCACTACAAACTTCCTTCTGCTCTGGAGAGTTTCTTGTGGGTAAGATTTGTCCTCTTTCCTGGTCCCTAAACAAATGGTTTAGGAAACGTTTTTCTTGGTGAAGCAAACATTGGTTAACAAAGTGAGAGGCTTGGAGTGGCAGCCTTCCGTGTGGGAAATGGTACAAAAGGACGAGTCTGGATGGCAGAGACATAAAGGAGACTGTTCTCTCTGATATCTTACAGCAGGTACTGTGGGCACTTATAGATATCTAAAATAAATGTATTTTAAGCCAATGTGCTGTTGTTGATCACAGAGACAAGCTAAAAGTAGAATCAGCTGAACAACTGAAAGAAAACCAGAAGTTTTCAGTATGAAAAACCAATGCAGAACCTGGTAACTGCACACCTGGGGCCAGTTTGTAATAGTCTGTAAATAGTTTCCTTGAAAGTAGAGATATTATCATGTATATCTGTGCCAATTGTATGTCACCTGCAATGACTGTTTTTAATAAATGGGGCAAAAAGTATTATCAAAGTTTGTTTTGTGTTTGTATTTTTAACAAAGAAAGAAGTTGTTTCCCTGGAGTCACATAATGGAAATGCTACTCTTAAACGGCCTTTTGTTACAATCTTTCCTTGGTCTAAAAATGAGTAGTAGTGCAACCCCTGGAGAGCTGAGCAGAGTCATTTGTGGAACAGAACAAGTCTGAAACAAAATGGGCAACTATACTCCAGTTTCAGGGCTGATAAGAAAAAGGCTGAACTTCTCTCTTTATCGTGCTTCAGAGGTCAGAGTAAGATTTAACTGGCATTTCCCAAAAATGTGTGTGATATCAGATGTTTCTGGTAGGAGTTTGTTTCTCCTCTGCATCACTGCTGATGTCTGCAGTTGTCCTGTATTTGTCCTGTGGCTGTCATGTTAAAAAGAAAGTAATGGCTAAAGGTAAAAAGAGAAACTATTGTGAAGGTTTGCTTAAGGTTTGTCATACATTCTCCTGGAAATCAATGTTATGTTATGCAGATGCATTACCAGATTCATGCAGTACAGGTTTCATCGTTCGTAATTTAGCTTTTTCATGGGCAAAAAGCTTTTGCTTTAGGGAATTCTTTCAGTTTCCTGTTATCCTAAATATTGCAACAGTTGCTTTTGGAGTGAGAGAACTGGTGTTTGTCGATGACAGGTCCTTCAAGGTGACTCATTTTAAAGATCTTATGAAAAATGTTACTTTCTGGAGAAATAAGTCTAAATTCTGAATTCTGTTTGTTTAGTGGTTTGCACTTGAGCTCCTTATTTTGTCAGGCATTTGGGCAGCCATGCATTGCCTCAGTCCTCTTTCCTTACTTGTCTTTTCAGTCTGCACAGGCTGATTTTGTTTTACTCTTCCATCAGTTTTGGTTCACCCTTCCCTGCTGTCAGACCTGCTCTTGCCCAGCAGAGGGGTACCATGTCTTACAGAAAAATTAAGGCAAAGCAAACCAAGAGGAAGTGTTAGTTGTTTGTTGGTGGGGGTTTTTCTCTTATTTCCTAAAATTCCTCTTATCATGAGTAGAAAACAGCAATAAAAAGACTGAGGAATTCTGTATTTATAAATTACATTTGGAATTGGATGCTGCAACAGCCATGACAAAGTTTTCTTTGAACTTGAAATAATGTATTACACTTTCCCGTGACTTCAGACGCAGTCTGAGGGAGGAGCTGTGTGGACAGATGCAGTCTCTGAAGTGCATTGATCTTCAATGATGATTATCTACAATAGCCAGTTTAGGTTTTCAGTGCCCTCTCTGTCTTGTCAACGTGTTCTGCCTAGGCTTTGCTGGCTTCCACCTTGGCTTCTTCACCTTTCCTAAACACCTTCAGCTGGCATTCTGCATCTGTTCTTCCTAATCAATGAAAGTAACTTGAATTCTAATAGTGTGGCAAATAAAGCCTTTACATGCTAGGAATATACAATTTATTTAATATGAGTAACCAAAATTATTTTAGAGTGGTAGTATGAGTAACACTGTGGTGTTGCCATAGAGAATCATAGGATCATATCTAATATCTGACAGCCTCTTATGTCAATGGTTTTTGTGCTGTCTTCCTATTATATCCCTAATATTTTAGTTGTGGATTTATGTAACCTGGTGAAGTGCTTGGGAGGCAGGAACTGCTGGTCCATTGTATATCAAAAGAGAGGTAGAGAAGGGTTAGGCAACTTGTGTGATCAAACAGTGCCAAAACTGTGATTTAGGCCTAGCTCCTACAAATCTTGCATTGAAATCCTAACCTGTCAACTGTCTCTTCATGAACACAGTAAAATGTATTTCTTTCTACTGAAAAAATTGTGGTAGCAAATGTCCCTTACTTCAGCAGAGTATGTTTTTAATAGAGCAGAGCTTTGTGATATTGTAAGAACCTTCTTCCAAGAATTTCAAAACACTTTACAAATCCCTGCTGAAAATAAATTCTTATTCCTAGACCAATGTATAAACATTGTGGTGCCAGTTGCTGCATGACTTTTACTTGTTGGTACCTGCTTTATCCATGTGCATTAAGCTACATGATTACTCAACTATCGAAATCAAACACTGCCCTCTTTCCCTAATGCATGGTCTGACCAATTTCAGTAAAATCTGGCTAATGGTGATTTAATATCTTACTGCTTGCAGACCTGGGCAGTCAGTGCAATTTTTAAGTATAATTAAGTTATTTAAACATTAGCAAAATAGAAGTTATCTGAATAAATTCTATGCCAGTCTTATGTCATAGAAGGGTCTTAGTCTTTCATCTACTCACATTTATTTTCTAAAATCCAGCTTTGAAAGTAGGTTTCATTGTAGTAGTGTAATATGCTAATTAAGGGTATTTAATTATACCCCTGAAACTGGCCTCTTTGCTCTTTTTCTTTCAATCCACTCCATTTATCATCTGCAGCACATTCTTATCTCTCCTCTTAGTCCCAAGTGTTTCTAAATCCTCATTTCTTCAGGTATCATCAGTCAAAATAATCCTGGATAATTGACAACTTTGTCAATAACTGGCAGCAGCAATTTAGCAGAAAGCACAGTTTAATATCTTCCTGCTTCCAGCTTCCAGGAAGATAGATACACCTGATCTTCCTGCTCAGTACTTCACGTCTCATTCTTGTTTCCCCTCTCATAATGTTTATTTGCGTGTGTAAAACTTGAACCAGCTGAGTTTTAAAATTTTTTTCTTCATTACTTCTACCGACTGTATTCCCCTCTAAATGTTTTTAGTCTTTATCCTGGGAGGATGATTCATTGCCATATTGACTGGTTTAAAAATGGGCTCCCCTGTCTCTTTTGGGGAACACAGTGCTTTATCCTCCTGTAAAACCTGCCCTGGTTGTTACTCTCTGGGAGGGGGCTGCACTTGAGGCAAAGTGAGGCACAATAAACAGTCAAAAAGCTGCTGAAGAAATGAAGTGCTTGCCTGAAAGGAGGAGTCTGGTACTTCTCTGAGATCCTGGGGATTCGTTTCTTCCTGGTCCCTTCTATATTGGCTTCTCAAGTAATTGTTACTGAGCTGTGATAAATTTTCTTTCATCTATAAATGCTGCATTTATTTGTTCTTTCAAGGGCTGGGGAAGTTAGAGTGATGAAGTATCCACAGTGCCATCTTACTACAGCCTGAGGGTAAGTTTTTGGAATATTGTTTAAATCACATTCTGAGTTTCCAAATCTGAAGCATGGCAGGTGAAAAGGGAAGTACATTGAGTATCAGTTCAGCAGTTGGTCACTATAGAAACGTGCTGTAAAGAGAGCAGTTAGCTGTGGACCCAAGCAAAAAGGAACAACGGAGGGTCAAAGCCTCATTTCATGCTGCTCAGATAAAGCAGTTGTCTGCCTTAAGAGAATAGCTGGAGTTGCAAACTGTAATTCTGGGGTGATAATTAAGTTGGTTTTTTTTCTAATACCCGGTAGGTGTGCAGTGCACGTGGGAAGGGCTGCAGCAATGCTGTTCCTTTGGCCAGCTTTTGTTGCTGTAGTGCTTTGCAAACCAGGATGCACTGAGGCATAATTTATAACAAATTTCAGAGCTCTCAACATGTGTTAGGACATACTTTGTGCCCAGCTGTCTGACAGGGGCATTGCCAAGTTGAATTTTATAAGACAAGCTATTTGTGTGGAACCTTTTTTTTTCCACTAGTGCTACTTTCCATAGCTTGTCTTAAAATCCACGAAGTTTTTCTCTTCCTTGCTGATGTTCAGAAGGTCTGTGGGGTTACATTTGATAGAGGTATCACCACACGTGCTCAGCCCCAGCAGCCACCTTCCCACCACATCTGGGCCCTCTTGCTGCCTCTCCCCTTCAGTTCTGCTCCTGCTGTTCCAGGGAAGTGCCCTCCAGCAGGACCAGGCTCTCTGGGGTTGTTTCTGCTCTTTGTTTGTCACATCAGCAGTGTTGCTGATCCTTATCTCCTTAGATGCCACCGCATTTTTTTTCCTGTTTTTTGGGCCTGACAGCCCTTAGAGATGCATTCATTGTGGAAGGAGGGAAAAGACCTTGTGATACAATCTTTGCAATCAGAGGACAAACCTGTCCCTTCCAGTGAAGGCCCTATGGCAGCTCTTTGTAGCCTCCTGGCATTTGCCCTTTAATGAAATATCTCCTTTTCTCTCCAGTAAATCTGACAGCAATCAGCCAGCGCGTATGTGAGATCATGTTCCTGCTATGAGGAAAGATTGCTGGTAGCTGCTCAGATACACTTCTGAACAGACAGTTTTGTTCAGTTTCTTAACTGCCTTTTTACAGTGGAAGTGCAAACTGTTACTAATAAGCCTGATAGGTTTATGGGTTTTGAGGAGATTTTTCCTTTTTGTTCGAAAAACCTGATTAAGCTCATATAAATGCTAATACATAGAGGGAACCAGCCAGGCAAAATTGCACTTGGCTAATTTTACTTAATGAGAGTGTCTGATTCTGTTCAGTCACTTCCTCGCTGAGTTCAGGTTCAGCTGCTAAAGCAGACCCAGGAGCTTTTTGTTAAATATTTTTAAAAGATGATCAGCTTATAATGATGTTCTCAAAGTCTATGACTTCTGTTTGCTGTGGTTGCTGTCACATATCAGATAGAATAAATTTTTTTCTTTATTTAATACCATGCCAGGCAATATTTCTGGCAGAAGATAAATGTGAAAACAGAACATCTGAAAACATTAATTTGACGAAAGCTGCTGTTAAATTGTGGATGCAAGGCAAGGCCTGTCTTTCAGTAAAGTAGCTGTGTGTGTAAAAGCAGAGAAGGTGTTAGATCTAATTAAACACTACTTTCAGTAGTCTGAAAAGTATATAAATCCTAAATATGCAAAAACAAGTAAAGTGAGCCTGCCAGAGGTGGTGTTGATATACATTTTATGCATGGTGTTGATATACATTTTATGCACTTAAAGACAAAAAGAGTGTGTAATACCAGAGTTTGCCATAAGCCGTTCTGCCAACTTTATGGGGCTGCCCTTGTAAATCTGAATTTGAAAATATTTTTGTTCACTGATCTTGCTGTAAGGTAGACCTCCACAGGAAACCTATGGAAAACCTTTGGTTTCTCAGCTGCATATAATTCCTGCTCACTTCAGTGAACCGACTTGGTCTTTTTACCTGGGGAGGAATTTAGAGCAGTGCTCCAGGTTTTACACACTTGGACTTCCAAACTTAAATAATCAGTTCCTGTTAGCTCATTTTCAGGTCTTAGCTATTTTCAGGCTGGGTTTCAGGCTTTGCCCTGTGATTATCCTGTGGTACCTTGATGAGACTGTCTGAAGAAACAGACCTTGTTTGTTTGATTCCTGGGTTTGCATAATAGGTTAACTTCTCAAATCAAAAAAAAAAGGAAATAAAACATGAGGGGAAGGAACAGAATAATTTTGTTATCAAAGGTTAATTTATTGGGCTAGGAGCAATTTTGCTTGGCTTATGGGCTTTGCAGGCTTGTTCTGCATGTCCTTCTAAACCTTGCTGGGAAGGAAGATACACAGAGTAGAGGGTGTAATAGACTCTAGGTGTTTTATAGCACCTCCTCTGCTGTTTAGCACTCAAGTCAGAATGGGGAAAAAAACCTGTCAGGTTTTCAAAGACTGTAAATCTAATAATTTGCAATAGAAGTTTCACAGTTATTTCTTACTTGCAATCTGTGAATCTAGGTGGAAAAAGGGTATTACCTATGGCCCTCTTGGTGTGACTCCTGAGTCCTGCCAATCTGAAATTTTCAAACAGGAAAGATTCATCTTCTGAAATGATTGGTTCATGTGAGGGCCATTGATATGCAATATAAGAAGAGCATCTATTGATGTGGTTGTTGTTGAGGGTTGTGTGGGTTAAAATACAAATTCAGATGAAAAAGTTGGTGAACTGCTTATAAGTAGTTCATCTATTCTGCCTTCCCATCTTATTTAAGTAAATTGATTCTACAAGGGCAGCTACATCTTGCCAATATTTTTTTGTGTCGGTGGCTGAACTATTACCCCTCACAGCAAGGCAGGGCTAACACTTTGTAATTGCTGTGAGAGGCTGGCACATCTCCAGGGTAGGCCAACTGCAGCTCCCGGGTCTTGTCTTGTCTGCAGAGCTTTGTCCAAAAGTGTTGTGAGATCTCCCACAGGTTCACCTGGCGCTGAGTTGGCAGCCCTGGGAGCCCAGCCTCCAGCCTTTTGCACCGGGAGGAGCTGCTGCCAGAAATGCTCAGTCAGGTTAGAGGATATGGTGAGCAGGCTCTGCAGGGGAAGAGAGCTCTGGACTGTATTTAAAAAGGTTTCAAAATATGAGACGCGCTCTTCTGTGTCAGAAAAGGAAGTGTTAAGATGCTAATTAAAGATAAATTTGAACTTGGAGAAATTCATGCCCATCACTGGCACCTTTGATCTCCAAATTTCAGACCTAGATCGTCTGCTGCGTGGATTGTCACTGCTGGAAAAAGTGCAAGTAGCAAAAGAGGATGACGCCTCATGGTTTACGTGAAATCACTTGAGAATGGTTAAATCAGGTTTTCTGATTAACTGACTCACTTGATAGTGTAGTATGTGAGAGAGTGAATCAAACACTTAATTTTCCTTTGCTCTGCTGTCTGTGAACAGCATCAAGCAGAAGAGACACCCATCTGTCTGTCTTCCAGATTATGTGCTTTCTCCACAAAGGAGCCTTTGGTCTACTGCTGTGTGCTCGTTCAGTTTTAGAGGATAAATACAGCCCACAGTTTCAGAGGATAAATAAATCTGTGACTTCTTAGTTGCAACAAAAAAGTGTGACTGGAGGCAGGTTTGGCAGCAGAGAATAAGCTATCAAGACTGTCGCGAACGTTGGATTGGCAGCAGAGGAGATAACTATATTTAAGGGTTTTAGAGAAGAACTGGTCCTAAACAACAAGGTTTGAGCCAATTGTAGAGAGCAGGACTGCTGATTATCCTGTGTGCCTTATATTATGTGTCCATTCTCGTGAAGGACAGAATCTTTTCAAAAGAAAAACGACAGACTTTTAGAGTAAGAAAATAAGAGCATATAAACAAGGTATAGAAACCTCTGGGTTTTGCCCCTTTTCTCCAGTCTTTTCTGTTTATAATAACCTACAAATTCTCATTCTAGATTAGGTGGGGGTTCTTGGAGGTGCATATTCCTCTGTTCCTTTGGTAAAGCTCAAAATCTCTTGTTGCCCCTGTAATACGAATAATAATATGAGCATAATCAAGGTTGTATTTGTTTTGTGATTATTCTGAACATTGGAGACTAACAGTAATTATAATACCATTAAATAGTAACGGAAAAAGATTGAAGAGTGGATCATGAGACTCCTGGAAGGAGATGAAAATCTTGCTCAGTTTTCTTCAGTACTGCATTGCATTCCTCTCTTTTATGGCAAAAAGAGGAACCCTAAAATGATTTCCAAAATGCTAGGGGTGAAGAGTGCTATGTAAAAGACAGGTTTGTGTGGGAAGAACTAAACAGAAATGAATTCAGCTTCAATAATTAGTTTCCTGTCATTTTAGCAGTGCAGTAGTAGAGATTCTTCATTTAGAGCCCAGAGACAGGAATAAAAGTGTGAAGAAAGCAATTCTTCCAAAAAACTCTACCTCTCGCCATGCAATCTGATTGCTTTACAAGGCAGTGTAGGGTGGTATTTGTCTCCAGTCTTCTTTCATTACCTGTTCAGAGTGTAAAGCTCCTGTCACTTGAAACTTTGCTTGCTGTGCTTGAAACTTTGTGTAATCCAAGGGATAAGAACACTGTCCATCCGGAAGCCAGGTAATAGAATTTTGTGATAACACTTGATGGCAGGATCCCTCAGGGCCAGAGGTGTCTGTGTCGGTTCTGTGCTTTGCATGTGGGATAGACCAGCTCCAAGGAGCCTTGCAGCAGCTATGAGGCCATTGATTGCCTTGCCCTTGCTTTGGGATGGGTATGTTTTAGGGAAAAACAGATTTCTTTTGTGCAGTTCGGTCTGTCTGCTTTGTCGTGTGTGAGCCACAGTGTGTACACTGGGCCCTGATTACACAGGGTCTCTGTGGCTGTTGCAGTGTTGACAGTGCTCATTTGTGAGGGAGAGATGATATACATGACCCTGGTTAATGATCCTCTAACACACAGTGCTTCCAGTCCAAACTGGAAGGCAGCATCCAAGGAGGAGGACAGGCTATGCATGATAAATACCTCTCCCACTGCACAGTCAGAGTAGGCTCATCACAAATGTGAAAAACTGAACTTCATTTTCCTTGAGCTTTTCAATTTCCTGTTAATACCTTTCCACAGAGGAAAAAATGTTTTTTGTCGTTATTATTTAAAGTCATATAAATTTAGAAAGTTACAAAGGTGATTTCAAGTACCCATTTTAATTGTTTCTTAAGTATATGATCTTTGGTTTATTCCTTTATTTCCTTTTGTTTATAGTGAAGTTTCCTGACAATGAGTCAATTAAGAAGATTTATAAACTGAGTTTAGTATAATCACATTCTGGCCTGTATCAGTATTCAGGATGTATTGCTTATCCTAATCTGAAGCGATGTGTTAATTTGACTTGGAAATGGAGTAAGATGTGGACACAGAGTAAAAATTTAATGAATTAAATAAAATCATAACTACAGATCAGTGATTTTGCTACAGTGTTTTGCTAGTTAAAACAGAAGGCCATGCTGTTACTGCATGGGAATCTGCAGTTTATCAGCTGCTGGCAGATAATCAGCCCTGTTACCACGCTGTGCACGGTCCAGCTCTGCCTGCAGGCTGGCAATGTCACGGGGACACGCGGGGCATCGGGAGCTGCGCGAGCGGCGGCCCCAGCGTGGCCCTTCCCCACCCCGGCTGTGCTGCAGATGTTGCACACTCGAGATCCTTCATGCATTGCAACATTTGGTTAGGTTCTCAGCGTGCTGCAGTGGACTGACTGCTCCTATATATTTATAGCTGTTATGCTCATAGGAAAAAATGTGGTTTATTTAGCAGCTTTATCCATAGGAATTCAATTCTGCTCTTTGGACCCTTTTCTTGTTTTGAGGTCTGTAGTGTTCTCCACCCTGTCTCTATTAACCCGGGCAACCCCCAGTGAGGTGTCAGTGATTTTTATTACCTACAGTAATTTTCTTTTGTTTAATAACCTCCTCTCAGCTTTTGAAACTGAGGCACTCTTGTGTAATTTACTGAGATTGTCATATTAGACTCCTCTTGTCTCTTGCAAGCAATAGTAGGGGTGCTCCATAGAGATTTTGGTAGGTGCTGTAAGGATCCTGAACTCAGCTGGGATCTCTGAATAGGCTGCTTTTATCCCAAGTGGTGCAGACAAAAATACTACAAAGTCGCTGGCACACGCTGTTCCACAATGAAGCTGTCCTAAAATAACCAATCCGTAGCTGATGATAAACAGTGTAGTGGGTGAAGAGCTCTCAGGCTTAAGCTATTGTTGAGAGAAGGAATTGGCAATGAGCTCCAGGGCTTCAAAGAACAGCTTTCAGAGGGAATCCTGAAAGTTTCTGTGCTAGCAGCAGAAAATGTGAAGAGTCTGAGAATGTTTTCTGAGCCGTGTCTTGGGTGGCATGGCTAGGGACAGGTTTCCACCTTTTCAAACATAGTACGGGGGGTGTGATGGAAAGAGACAGGAGCCGTTCATCAGCCCACGTTCCTGGCACTGCTGTGTGCATTATGTGCAGCAAAAGTGGAGTTCAGCCAGAGAGCAGCTGAGTGCGTGGACAGCTTTGAATCCAAAGACACGCCAGGACCTGCTGGGATGTCTAGGATCCTCCTCCAGAGCATTAATGAGAAATAGATGCCATATGGAGGAATTCTCTTGCCAGCGGTCTGTGATGCCATCTTTGTCTTCCAGTTCCCATCAACTACAAATGTCTTTTAAATAGATTATTTTACCTTCAGTTATATGATTTCATCTTCTCAGCTACTAAGGACACTGACCTTTCAGTAGACTCTTCTAGAATAAGACTTTATTTCTAATAAGAGACTTTTGTTGCAAAGGCTGATCTATCACTCTTTTCCTTCACCAGTACATCCCCTCTTCCATCATAGCTGACTCATCCATTCCCCCCCTCACCATTGTATTTTCTTTTCTTTTCCTGTAGGTGCAAAGAACGACCTTACCTTTCATGTTTTCTGAAATTCAGATGTTTAACTGTGTCATTTTGTTGTTTGCATTAACATTTTTGCATCTACTTGGGTTTTTTTTAAAAAGCAAGCACTCTAATACTTCTAAGGCTGGAATTTTGCTCACCCTTGCTGTGACTGTATGGTGTGTGTATGAGGCTGTTTATAAAATCAATTAAAAATACATGAATAGCACATTCAATACAGTAACTGTCACAAGTTTTATTGATGTGGAATCTAGTTAGAGCGGCTTGCCCCCTCGTTTTTAATTCACCTCTCTGTAATTCAGTGTTAACTATCAGGTTGGACTACCCACACCTTTTAGCTATGATGAGGCTGTCTTTATGCTGCTTAAATTTTTTAAGGCTTTTCCTGCTGTAGCCATAGGATTAGAATCACTTAGTGTTCACTGCAGGCCTAGCTTTGGGAGCTTCCTAGGCTGCAGAATCCCATATATATATATATATTATATAACTATGGAGTGACATAAAGACACTGTTTAAAATAAGTCACTGCCCCCATAGTATTTTTGGGTTTAGTTAAAAAAAAATTTTAAAATCAACAAATAAATTAATTTGCTCACCAGAACGTTCCTAATACATTGTGTTGGGACATACAGACCCCAGCTGAGATTTATATACCATACCTATTCTTTATATGGAGTAGCTGCTCTCTGGTAGGTCTTGTAGCCAAAATGCAGAGCACAGAAGAGGAAAACAGGGCAGAGAACCACAGTTTTACAGATGGAAGCTGAGACACAAAAGCATTAAATGTGATTTGTAGCTGAGCATGTAACACACATGTCTGGTTCTATTTTTGAAAACATCCTTTTCACTTTCTTTTTAGTTCTGGAAGAATGACTGGAACTGTGGCAAAATTGTCTTTTTAGCATTTTAAAGTAGCTTTAAGAGTTCTTGTCTTCAGAAGTGCTCAGACTATGAGAAACTAGTAACACAGCTATATCTGAAATAAGTGGCCTGGTGCCTGTGCAGTGATAGGAAGGCAAGAGTAAAAACAGTATCAGATTTAAAAAGCATTTCTAGGTCAGTAGCAAGAATATGTCTAATGCAGGTGTGGAGAGAAATAAGATTAGGCTTAGCTTTTATTATCTAGCACTAAATCCATTTTATCTCTAAAAACTAAAATCCTACTGGTTGGGTCTAAAGAGATTCTTCAATTAGATTTACCCAGACTGCAGGATATGTAATAAACAGTGATTTGTTCATTGTCCCTTGGATCTGTCCACCTTGCTTAAGGACTTAATCTGTGCCAGTGTAATGAGCCAGCTGCCTAACTGCTTCCAGATTCTGTATCCTGCCAGCTTGTTCTGTGATGGGGAGGTCCCTGGAGTCTGTGGAGGAAGGATTTTGTTTTGTTTTGTTGGGGGTTTTTTGGTTGGTCGGTTTTTTGGTTTTCATTTTTCTGTTTCCCTCCCCCCAGGCTGTGATGCGGCCATAAAGTCACTCGATGACCAGCAGTCCAACCTCAACACTTACTCTGCTTTGCAGGATGCGTGGGGAAACAGCCATGAAAGAACCCTTTAGCTCAGCCATGCTCCTTCCCTTCACTGCCAGTGCTGCAACACCACCCCTCCACTCCCATTTTCTCTTAGAACATAAAAACACTTAATCCTTCTGATGGAAGTTTCCTCTGAGCCACAGGGCTGGAGAAATAGGATTTGCCCTATGGATGTTGGCAATTTAAGGTAAAGCTCCTTTACATTCTTACAGGAGTTCAGCTGGGGTTTGGAGGAGCATGTGTGTACCCCAGGCTTGATGCTCCCTCAGCTCACTTCAGAGCGGGTGTTTCAAGTGTGTGGCTTGTAAATGAGTAACATGAGCTCGATCTGAGCAGAATGTGTGTCCCCACAGAGCTCTTGCACTAAACTGATCTAAACTCCAGAGGCTTTGTATGCTGTATTTAAATGCTCATACCATTAAAACCACTGAAGCAGTATTCTTAAATGTGCTTTGGTTTAGGTCTCAGTGGCCTTCATAAATCAAGATGACATGATGACTGAAAACCAGGCCTTTGCTGTAGAAAAAATAATTTTCTTGTTATGTAAAAAGGATATGTAATCATTTGAGGCTGGTTGCTTTTGGCAATTATTACTGTACTTTTATTTTTCTTGAGCACATTTTCAACAGAAAAATGTATCATTTCAAGCATTTCTTCGGAAACAAACTTCGGACATGACTTTGGACAAAAAGCATCCGCTTTCTGATCATGCTAAATCTGGCCAAAAGCTGTGTGAAATGTCTTACAATATGGCTGGGCTTTTAACTTTTACCTCAGCAGTACTGATTATAATCTTAAGTGTTTAATTTATGTGGATATATAAATATGATACTGTCTTTCCTCACACAGAATAAGAGCACTGAAAAAGCTTAGTGTCTTATTCATTCTTTTAACATGTAACATGTTTCAGTTTGAAGATTCTGCTTGAATCCTTGAAGATTGGTTTTTTTCATGGATGAGATTGAGCATTAATTATTTTTGTAGTTCTGTAACAAATAACTAAGTTATTTTCATGACTTTAACTCATTTCTTGAACAGATGAGTTTTTTTGTTCAAACAATGAGCGGAAGCAGTTTTGGTCCTTGTTATTGAGACATCTTTTATTAATGAAGCAAAGTTTGAATTATACAATATACAACAACAACAACCCCCAAAATAAAAGGGAGCCCATACTTGGGGGGAAAAGCAAGCTGCTGAAGTATGATTTGATTAAAAAAAAAAAGGCAGCTCTGTGTTAGGATAAAAACAACATTCATTTGTTTTCATGCTAGTCAAAAATAACACAGAAGTTACGCATTGAGGATGGTGATATGATTTATGCTGTTGTGTGTTTATCAGACTTGGAGTAAAACATAGGTATTAGCAACTTCCACCATCTCTTGTAAGAAATGTGCATTTTAACAGGGCAGGGTACTTAGTCACGGGCGAGCCGTACAGAAACACCACTTTGGCATCGCTGTCTCACACAAGCAAATGAGGACTGACAACCACTAAGTGCAGTCCAGGCTTTCTGAAGAAAAATATAGGCCATGGTAAACACAAAAATGCATTCCAGCCTGCAGGGCCTAATCAAAAAATAAGCCTCTTGAGAGGCGAGATCATTGTGCACCACCACAGCATGGTTGCCATCGACTCTCCTGGCAGTGCTGGAGCTGCTGGACTCAGTTTTGATCTCTAGATTTACCTCCGTGTGTTTTGAAACAGGCTGAATTTTTCCTAGCTGCGCTCAGGGAAACCTGATCTGCCCTATAATCTTGCTTAGCTTCTGGGCATTAGAGTATCAGCGCTGTGCATAGGTCAAGCAGGGTTGTGTAGCTCTCTTCTAACATTCAGGGACAAGGAGGCAGATCATGGCAATTTTTCCTGATTGGCAAATGAAAGGCAAAGGAGATGCAGTTTTGCCAAATTGCTCCCGAGGTGGTCAGGAGCTGCTGTAAGGTGCAGTCCTGTTTTCCCTTCCTTCTTGCTTCACTTTCATACTCCTCTTGTTTGTCAGCGTTAGATAAGGTGTGACAGCACAGTTGGACCAGCCAGAAAAATTCCCCAGGGTTGTGTAATTCAGAGATTTTTGTTTTACTTAAGGAATAGGGATGGTGGCAGATTAAACCTTCTTTTTAATTTGATACAAAAAGCTTTTTCCTTCCAACCTCTCAGCATAAGAAGCAAATGTGGACATGTTTCTTGGTTAAGCAGAATACTTATTAGCAAATTAATAGTTTGAGTTTAAATATTTTCAAATATATAACTGCTGCAATATATTAAAATATATTTAAACAGTAGATTAAATATCTTTCTTGTTCCAGGAGCTGAATCATATTTATATCGCAAATGACATTTTTCTGCCTGGTCTGCAATCTCTACTAGAAAGCTTCTTGAAAGTAGTTCAGCTTCTAACTAACCTTTCAAAGCCCATCTGCACATTTCTGTTCCCAGCTGCACAGACAGAATAAAATAGAGGTTGAATAGCACTGAAAACTTGTAAAACTGGATGTCACAAATCACAGTAAGATTTTTTTTTTTTACTGTGCACATTCTTTTGCATTCAAGTTTCTAGGGGCTTGGCTGTGATTTGAAAGCCTTTAGCACTTTTTGAAATCCTAGTTAAGAAATTGTATAAAAGCTATTGATTTTTCTTAGTTATTTGCCACAGTACCTGTAATTTAGCATGATTATTCTTCAGCATCAGTTAACAATCCATGCAAAATTGCTCTATGTGTTCAGGAATGGATTTAGAACTGCTGCAAAGCCCTATTCAGAACTTCTTCAGTGTTCACACTCCTGGTAACGTGGCAGTCATTTTTTAATACATAACACTTATCTTTGTTTTATTCACGATAATAATGATGTCTGAGCAAATGTCAGATGGAAGAGATCTCCTAAAGTCAGATTCCAGACACTGAATTTTAATGTTTACCCTGCAATCTCCAGTACAGTTAAAGCAAACAATTTCTATAGTGTTTGAAGTTGCAAATATTAAAGTTGCCCAGCCTCAGTTTTATCATCTGTAACACAGTGAAATGCACAAACTGTAATTGCAGGCAATACTTAACTGGTTTTATTTAGCTTGAGAGAGACAGTAAACTGGACTTTATCATAAATACTAATTCATCTAAATGGACGCTGAGGTTAATATATTTTGAATTTTATGTATTTTTCTGTCTGGTGCAAGGCATGCATTTATTTAACAATGTATTCCTCTCCCCCCACCTCCCCAAATTAGACTTTTGCCATAATTGTTCCAAGGAAAAGTTTTGTGAATAATACAAGCCCCTAAAGTTGAATTGAGAGCTCTACTGGTGCGGCATAGGGGAATTATGAATATAAAAATACAAACTGGGAAGCTGCACTGGCCTGTCTCTCTCCTGGTCTCAGTCAAGAGACTCAAAATAAGACAGTTGAGACCATGAAATGTGTGATTCTGATTCCTAACTTCCACCTAGACCATCCTGATCTATCTGCTTCTACGGTTCACCCACAATGCTGAAGATTGGATTTGCCGTTTTCTGGAGTACTGCACCACCTGGCCTTTTTTTGGAATGCTTTGCTGCACAGCCAGCCAAGTGGGATTCATGACGCTGCCATGAAGATGGAGAGAGCTGAAGAAGATCCTGGGGAGACCTTAGAGCACCTTCCAGTACCTACAGGGGCTACAGGAAAGCTGGAGAGGGGCTTTAACAAGGACATGTAGTGACAGGACAAGGGGAATGGCTTCAAACTGAAAGAGGCCAGCTTTAGATGATACTGGGAAGAAATTCTTTCCTGCAAGGGTGGTGAGACACTGGCACAGGTTGCCCAGAGAAATTGTGGATGCCCCATCCCTGGAAGTGTTCAAGGCCAGGTTGGATGGGGCTTGGAGCAGCCTGGGATAGTGGAAGGTATGGCAGGGGGTTGGAACTAAATGATCTTTGAAGTCCCTTCCAACCCAAATGCTTCTAGGACTCTTTATTCACTAGCTGAAAGACAATCAAAATAATAAAATAGTTACTGAGCTTGAGGAAGGCAACAGATGAAACAGATCTTTTCCTTCTGCTGGGTTTCATTTCAACCTGAGATGCTACTCCAGATGGTGAGGAAGAAGAACATCCTGGCACAGCTTGACTTCCGTGGCATAGCTGGCACTGTCAGGCTTTTTGCAGGAAGAGATGCACTCCTTTCTTGGAGGCAGGAGCCTGGGGTGTTTGGCACTTTGCACATGATTCTGCATTAAAAGGGAATTCCACCAAGGGCACCAACTTGCAGGCTCTGCACAGAGGTAAGAACTTTGCATGATCTTGTATCTCCCTTTGTAAAGGCTTCGCTGTATTAAGGAGGGCTCAAAGGAGCGCATTTCATCCAGTAGAACTCCTTAGAGGAAAAACAAACCTCTTGTGAAAAGATTTCTAACTGAATTCAAGGCAAATACTTCAGGGAGCAGGATATTAAAACCTGTATCAGAGCTAACAGTATGATATGAAAAGCAGTAAACAAATAGTTAGCAGGTCAGTGAAGAGACTTGTGTATCAGAGCCTATGTAAAAGCTACATCCAGTGACTCACTCTGTGTAAACCCACCCTTCAGCTCTTAAAAGCATCTGATGAGCTGCTTTTGACTTCTGTACATTAACTTTAAATCAAGATGCACTAATTTGCGCTCCTTATCCCATAATGCCATGACTTTTACAGCAGTCAGCAGGGATGGGGCCGTTTCTGAAGAGCAGCTGAAGAAAATGTCAAGTACAAAGACACGCACTGCTCCCTCGATACAAATTAGCTGATCACGTAAATGGGGAAACAGAGAACTGACCCTGTTAGAGCAGAATGTGGATAGTGGATTAACACTCCAGACTTCTAATTAATCACAATGTGTCTCATCCTTCTGATTGCTGCTGAGTAGGCCATTCTTCTAACTTAAGCCCACAGCTGTCCAGTATTAGCACTCATCTGTCAGTCCAGCTCCTTGTTCAGCTGTCAGCTGAGGAGAAAATGTTGCAATCCTGAACGTCTCCAAAGTAGGTTTCAGAAATACTCAGAAACATTCTTACATGTGAACTCTACTTTTATTGTGTGAATACTTAGAAAAACCCCATAAATCTTAAATTCTAAGAACTGAGTAACACTCTGCACTGTTTATGCTACTTTCCCATACAGAAAAAAGTACAGACCAGTACTGATCATAGCTCTTTTTCTTCTGTAACATGCACAAAGTATTTCATACAAACTACAGTAGCGTTGAAGTTTTACAGCTTTACTGAAATGGGAATTCCAAAACTTGTTATGCACACACCAAACTTATTTGAAGATGACACAGATTAATCTAAGTTTGATATTACTTCTCAGGTAAAAGTTACATATCACTGAACTGCTACAAGAAGATATATATTTAATTACTTATTTTTTATCCAACTTTTAGACCACTTTTTAAGAGGAATACTGCAAATGCACTGAAGCCATTGAGTCAACAGATATGCCGACCCCATAAATATTTCAGTAACAGGATCTCTCTTCTCAGTTTTACGGCATTTGAAATTCAAACCAAACCGAGCTCCTCGCTGTCAAAAACCAAACTAAGAAATTCTCTCCACAGAAAGACACAGTATGTTATTTTCAAAAAGAGCTATCTTAAGGCAATGTGCCACTGCTACAGGCTGTACACAAACCACAGCTATCCTCCCCTCACCTGTTTTGGTTTCTAAAATATAACAGAGAGAAATCTCAGTGATGGAAGAAAGGACATGGACTAGCACATATTCAGACAAAAGAATGAGATAGAAATTTAATCTAAAATCTACAGACTCTAAACAAACTCCACATAATAAGCTTTTATTATTCATAAAAGGAGTTCCCTTTTTCATTTCACACTACAGAAAAACAGCAACGGACCGTTAACAGTGATTCTTCAGTTATCTATAAAACTGTGGGAAAAGTAAGAGAACTGAAGAGCTAACTGAATTTGTTATACAGCATCACTGGACCTTCAGCCCACAAGGATATCAGTAGGGATGGTACCGAGGCCCCGGGTTGTAGGAGTTGTAGCCGTATTGTCCATAGTGGGATGAGTAGGACTGTCCTTGCCTGTGCTGCTGGTAGCTGTTACCCCAGCCTCTTTCTGGCCTCTGATTAGATCTGTAGTCACTTTGCCAGTTGTATCTGTCCCCTCTAAAATATCTGCCATCTTGAAACCTGCAATGAGGAGATATATCAAAGTCTGACATAAATTATATCAAGTCTAAAAAAATGAATTATAATGAACTCTTATATTTGTAAGTTTTCATGAAAACTGTCAGGTAACTGTTAATAAACTCAAATATTTGTATGTTTATATGACAAACTCATGAAAACATATCTACAGTCACCTGAGATAATTCATTAATGTCTTACCCAACACACCATTTGCTAAGCAATGAAGGACAGTTTGTTTCCTAACACAAAGTATTCCCAGGCATTAGGTGAACTGCTGGAACTTTGAACAGAGACTCCAACAGACCATAAATCTACAAAAAACACCCCCAAGGCACATCCGTAGTGCATGGAACCCAGGTTCCATCCAGTGGCTTCGTGGCACCACGATTAAAAAGAAAAACCAGTACCGATCTCTGTTTCTCTGGTTGCCACCAGATCTGTTTCTCCATTCTTCAACTATAGGAGGGGGATCTGCAGGGCGTTTTAGATATTCTTGGTATTCTTCATCATCCGATGTGAATCGATGAGCAAACATCATTTCATAATTTGGGGGCATGTCAGCCAAGGAAGTCATTCTGAAAACTGTAAACATGAACACAACAAAAGTGGCTTTAGCAATGTAATGAAGTCTCTCACTGTAACAGCTACCAAAATCCACACAGTGAAAGTGAAGCACAAAGAAAAGTTACACTCAGATTAACACAGCTCTTGGGTTTTGGGAAGACAGCACAGATGCCTCACAGAAAAAAAGTACTTCAGAACACGCTCTCCATCTACTCCTGATCTGCTTTTGACAGGAAAAATATTCCTACAAGCAGCTTGAAAAGTTTGCTAAGGTAGAATATCACGCAAAGCCTACAGATACTCATAACCAGCACGACAGGCAAAATAACCAGATTTATTCACAGTAATGTTAATAACCTGATTCAGGGAAAGGTCAGCACCTAAGAGGATGCTAAATTACCTCAATATGCCTGTCTGATGGGATTTGTGTTTAGGGCCTTGGTTTCCTTATTTTTGTACATATGCATTTGCCATTCAGATGTTGGTGTTACCTGGGACTGTCCATCAGCAAAATCTGGTCTTAATAGCAAATGAGAAAGGCTCTAAGCCCACTGTTTTAACAAGCCCCACATAATTTAGAGCACTGACAGTATCTGGCTCTGGACTTCCAGAATGAGCTCTTCTGCTGTCTCCCGAAGATTTGCTGGCAGGACCCCAAGAGCTAAAATATACACCCTCAATGGCCAAGCCCAGTCTGGAGCTTCTGCCCGCTGTGTCCGCAGCAGCCTGGGCCTAAGGTAAGTGGGGTGTTCCCGGGGAGCCAGCGCGGTGCTCCTGTGGCCCCAGTTCCCCTTCAGCAGCCCCAGACATGCAGTGTCTGCTGCCTCCAGAGCCCCCGGGCAGCCTTCCCCCGCCAGTGACGCAGCGCACACCTCCCTGAGGCAGATGTAGGAGTTATTCCTGCAGGATGCAGGAATAACTCATCCTCCTTTCCTCTTGCCAGGAGCCAGCCTCGTTAGTTTTTATTACGAGCTATCTCCAAGGAACTTCGCTCCTCAAGTCTCCGGCAGTCGGGGTGAGGGCGGCGGGGGTAGCACTGCCCTGGGGAGAAGCTACAGCTTCTCCTGAGCAGCTGGAGCTGCTCTCCTCACGGTCTATCCTGTTAATATCACATTCATCCCGCGGGGCCGCTGCCGGGGACACCCGGCACCCTCCTGCACCCAAGGCCAAGCAGGGAGCGACGGAGGGGGCTGGTTCCGCCGGAGCCCCCTCCCCTCACAGCGGGCCGGGCAGAGCTGAGGGGGGCCGCGGGGGTCGCTCCCGTTCCCTCCTCCCTCACAACCTCCCTCCCCCGGA
>VXAZ01007009.1:685086-700311 GCA_013399875.1 Gymnorhina tibicen
ACACCGGGGCGGGACGGGGCACACCGGGGCGGGACGGGGCACACCGGGGAGGGCACGGGTACACCGGGGCGGGACGGGGCACACCGGGCGGGACGGGGGATACCGGGGAGGGCACGGGTGGAACCAGCGGTTCCCCAGGTTAGGGTTGGCTACAAAGCGCCGTGGCAGGAATAATATCGAGGCTTGTGTGGCCCTTTCCTTCGCTGCCACGCGGGCTTTAAAGGAGGTGACACCTGAAATGTTTGGGTTTTAACCGAAAAGCGCAAATGAAAAAGGTGAAATGAGCGTCTGTGGCTGTCTATAATACCATTTAAGTGTATTTCTGGTATAAAAAAAGCTTAGGGGTGTGTTGACTGCTACGTGAGGAAGGTAAGATGACGTGAAGCTTTTTGGCAGGTAAATAATTCCGTGTAAACCAAAATAATTCCGTGTTGGCGCCTGCTCCAGCAACACATTTATGCTCCCAGCTTCTGCTGTAGATAGCGGTCAGCCTTGTCACCCTTAATACAGGTGAAGTTATGCGTGAGCCTCAGAACTTCATCCTTGTCACCTCTTGTACGGGTGAGGTTAGGCCTGGTGGCATCAAGGCCTTCCCGCAGCAGAAATGGTGTCGGTGTCCCTGGTCCCCGGTTTGCCTTGTTCCCACAGCGCCGGTATCCTGGCAGTGCTGACTAATTTCCACGACACTTTGGCCAATGGTTTTTAAACGGTCTCTTGTGCTGTGTGTAAGAAATGGGTTTTTTATGGGACCCTTTCAGAAAGCAATGTTTTTTTACGGGCTCTGCTAGAGATTCTATCGCTCGCGGGCACTAGCAAAGCATAGAGACTGATAATCAGGTAGATCACTTGAAACAAAATACCCCAGCAACAGCCCTAGCAATAGCGGCATCCAATTTTCCAAAAATATTAGAACAGAATAAGTGCCCTTTGTTTGAGATAAACAGCAATAATTACAATCTGCTCTCCTGTGTGACCTACAGCAGCTGTGTATTGTCACTTGCAGAATAGGAAACAATGACCTCAATCCAAATAGCATAATGCAAACACCTTAGCCTGGATAGCTAGTTCTAAGCCAAACAAATTGTCATTGAGGTTGAAAAATAATATCTTTTCGCCTAAGTTTTCCCCATATAATCCCTCTCTTACTGACTGCCCTTTTGAAATGGGCAGAAGTAAGGAGGATTTTATTTCTTCTCCAGACATGTTTCATTTTGATCACTGGATATTGCAGTTTCAGGTGTGTCTACAGAGGGTTGCATGCATGAAGTTAATGAGATGATTCTTAATAAAAGGTACACACTTCTTTATTTTTGATGCTCTAGTCTGCTGTTTCATGGGTGACATTTTTCATTAAAAGATCAAACTTAACATTAAGCCTTTAATTATAGACTCAAGTCATCCATACAGTTAAGCATGTACATAATTTAGACATTATATATGAGTTCTGTTGAACTTACATATAATGTTATGTTGAAGGCATGGGCCAGCTGTAATCCTATAAGCAGTATCCTTCACAAATTACAGTTTTGGTAAGGTGCTCTCATCAGCATATTTTGCATAGAAAAACACTTGCAGGGAATGGCACACAATTACATATAATATATATTTATACATGATGCTTTTGCTTTGGTTCTTTTTCGTTACATGTCTTTATGTCTTTATGCTTTGGGTTATAACGTCAAGAAGGAGATCATGATGCAGGCAACATCCTGAGATCTCTCATAGATGTTATTCTGAAATTCAAACTGCATATAAAAAACCCAAAGTGACAGATGATTTTTAAAGGAATAAAGGCACTCAAAAATTGGTATTGTCACCGGGTAGAACTTTCAACACCCACTAAATGCCTCACATAACACATACCTACAGACTAGGTGCCTGAGTGCTTAAAAGGTCAAGTTCCAAGTATTGTCAAGACAGAGAAATTGATAATCCACTCTTGCAATCTTTCTGCTCACTTCAAGGCTCTCTGGGTAATTAATGTGTTGTTTTTGTGTGAACACGATCTCCTAATCAGCATCTCTGAAGTCTACTGCAGTGTGATAAAGTCTCAAAGGGTTTGCTTTTTTCCTGTGGATTTCATTATGTTAAATAACATGCTGTTAGATGAGGTCTTATCTTCTAAATTTTAAACTAAGACTTTTTCCTTGTAGCCTATTGGAAATTAATTAAGCTTTTGTAGAATGGATCTTCCTGGCTCAACCAAGGAGTGTGTGCTAAAACTAGCGAAGTCTTGTTTGCCTTGAAACAATGGAAAATGACAGGGTTTTTTATAGCTATTTAGCCTTGATAACTCTTGCTGTTCTGTCACAGGACTTTGTATTTGATATTTTGCCTAAATCCCCGGCTTCTGGACTCATGTATTTTCATTATATTCAACTTTCATTTGAAAATTAATGTCTAGCCGTTCTTATTATGGACAGTTCTTGGGAAAGGAGGTGAGTCTGCTCTACAGGATAACCAGCCCGCACCAAGGAGCAAAAGGAAAACATCGTTCACATTTTATTTGTTTAAAATCTTCTATATTCTGCAATTTTCTGTTTCTTTAAGACTGTGTTCATTGCTCTGCCTCAGTAGAGCTTGACAGCTGTGACATTTTTAATGAAAAGTCAGCATGTGTCTATCTCAGTAGCAAGAGAAAAGGAGAACTACATATTTTTTTTGGTGCATTTCTATATCTTTAAACAGGAGGGTTTCTTTTTCTTTAGTGTTAATATCTACTTTGAGAAATCAACTAAGGCACTAACATCACTTGTAATTGGGGCCTGTCTGGTTGAGGGAATATTTGTCTATAAACGAATAAGCAGCAAAACCTCCATAGATGGTTATGGATCCTACTGGGGATTTTTAATAACAAAGTAATATATCAGAAAATATTTTAGTGAAAATTTGTCTTCAGAACTCTGATTTTTCTCTTAGCTTGCTGAAACTGCTCAGTGGTTTCCTGTCAGCCAATTTCCCTCTCCCCCTGTTCTTTTTGAATGTCTCAGTTACTGTGTAACTGAAAGCCTGGTTTGTTTGTACAACGAAACCTGATTTCCCCAGGTAATTTATTCTAGGAAATGGTGATGTCTGGCACAGCTAGGGAGAGCAAGACTTTGTGTTCTGGCTACAGCAGGTACAAAGGGCGTGCGTGGCAGCCTTGTTATTGATTACACATAAAGGAAAGCTGTGTTTCTGTGGGCACGGGAGGCTGTAAGACCACCAGGGGACATCTGAGCAATAATGAGCGCCAAGTGTTTGCTCGATCTTTCGTTGCACTTAAGAGATAGGTAAGCAGAGATACTCCTCAGCCAATCTTCAGCAGAAATACTGGGGGTTGTGCTCTTTCTCTAGGACCTCCTGTGCTCAGAAGATGAGTTCTCATCATGGGGTTTTACTCCTTTGGCTGGAAAGGATTATTGCCCAGATGAGCCTCGCTTAAATAACAAGTAAGATGGAGATACAACAGCTGCTGCTGACGAATGCCTCTGAAGCCCATGCAGCTCCTCTGTCAGATCTCTGCTTTGCCTTTGCTGTTATACTGTCCAGTACCACTGAGCTTCAGAGGGTCTTTCACACACCTCCATATGGCGTTGTAAAGTGAAGTCCATAAAGGAACAGACTGCGCGTTTCTAACAACTTCACTAAACTCAATACGAGAAATGTTTCCTTCCCGTAACAATGACCTTTAAATGTTAACTGGCTAAAAAAATAACATTGTCCTTTTTTAAAAAGGGGAAAATGCAATTCCTGGGGCCTGATTGTGTTATGGAATAACAGTTTTGGTGCTGTGGGGCCCAATTCCATTGCATTAAGTTTACAACAGTGTAATGCTTGATTAGAAGGAATTTATTCCTAATTTATGCCAGTATGAAAGAAGGCCTTTAATTTTACTAAGAGTTACTTCTGCTGTCTGTCTTTTAAAAACCACAGTCACATTAAATTATATTTCTAGCATATTTTTCTTAAAATCTGACTGTCGTTTATATACGTATTTATATACATATATACAAATTTAAAATCACTACATTCTAGCTGCCTTCTTTTATTTTCACCTTTAAAACTGACTAAGCCAGCTGTGCCCTTTGGGGTCTATAAGCATGAATCATTTTTATTATTTTTTTCTCTCTTAGGCAGTAATTACAGGGTAGTATGCTGTCTCTGGTTTTTAATATTATGGTGCCATTTTAATCCAAGGTGCAACACCATTAACTTCAGCAGAGTTACACTAGCAATGAATTTGTCCCCAGGAGGCTTTTCCGAATATTCGGTTCTTTCCTCATGATTACCCAGAGGAATGGAGAAGAAGAAGGCAAGACAGAGGACCCTTTGATAGGAGGAATGTAGTTCAAAGCGAAGTCTTGTTTCTGCCATTCATGGTGCTCCATATGTTCCTCATTTGGGGTGGAGGTGGGTTAGACCCCGTGGGGCACGCATGCTGGGGCTGGGGGGCAGGCAGAAGTTTTACACAGCACATCTGGTGCACAGGTTATGTTCTTTCCTAGATGTAGGTACTGTAAAAATGGGAAGGAAAAAAAAAAAAAGAAGAGGAAAGGTGGGAGGAATATTCAGATACTTTAAGTGTACTTCTGTGGAACTGCTTGAAAGTCAGAAAATGGAGTAGCCAAGCGCTTAGATGTCAAACTCATCATGATCGTCAGGCTGTCTCAACTCCAACTCAGATGCTTTTTAGATGTCAAGTAATTCTGCAAGTGGGGATGTGTGAATCAGTGCTACCACGGATTACCTATTGTTAAGATAGTTGCAAAATATGGAGAAGGTGCTTGCAGAAGTTTCTAGCACTAGATTTTATTAATACTCAGTTTTCTTTTACAGTATTTAATTTTAGTTTTGTCTCATTTCTCTTGTCCATATCCAGTCTAAAACATTCAAATGCTCTGCAGTATGGAAACACCAACTTGTAAGTTAAATACAAATTACTAGCACCCAGCTGAGTTTGGAAGGGGAATTTAGAGTATTTCCTCTTTGCTGTCAGGGAGCAAGAGAGAGACAGGAGCCAACAGCACGGCTGGCAGAGTAGGGGCCCATCCCACAGCCCCTGAGGGCTGGCCAGGGTTGGCAGAGCTCAGAGGGGCAGACAAGTTCACGGGGATGAGACAAGTCCAAGGCAAGGCAGAAATTCAGGTCAGCACGTGGGTCCCTGCCCAGATGAAGAGGCACAGCAGGGCTGGATCTGCAGCCCGGCAGTGCTGGGCAGGGACCGAGGGCCCCCATGCCTGGGGCAGGGGGGCCCAGGGCTGGTCGTGGCAATTAAGGGCTGTCAGTGCATTCAGGGCCCTGACGTGCACATCTGGTAGCAATTGCTGCTGTGTTTAAATCAGAACCTCAGATCCTTGCAAAGCCCGGGATCTAGCAGGGGGAAGTGGTTATGCCTTTCAGCAAAGGTCTAGCGTTTCTCCCAACCTAGCCAGTTTGCCTCTTGCACTCCAATCAGTTGCCTCGGATACAGAGTCAAATATTCAACCTCTAAAGAGGATACCTAGGTCTCCTGTTTTACTCCCAGAGTCTCCCTTCTCAGAAGGGTGGCGTTCCGTGGGCACTGGAGCATTGCCCCGAGGCTCCCGTGTCTGCTCTGGGGCGCGGGTCTGAAACCTGCCGGTAGATGTGCCATGAAGCCCCTGCTCCTGCCCATCCTCCTGTGGCCGTGTGCAGTGTGTGAGCACGTGCTCAGGTTCTGATAAAGGCACTGAAATAGAACAGCTTTTCAGGGTCTTGTTCCTCCTCTAGGCTGAGGTCAGTGGAACTGGTCTAAGTAATGCCCCCTCCATCAGATACTAAACATGGCTCTTCCCAGATGGCTTTACCAAGAAGCTGTTAGCACAGGAATTGTTCTCCCCTCTTTCTCTTGTCTTTGCAGGTAAAGAGAGTTCCTGAATGTTCTTTGCAGCTCCTCTTAAGTTTAGGGGCCATTAGAGAAAGCAAGGGCTGAACTATAGGCCAGCTTTGTACTAATTCAAATTTAGTGTGTCTTTTTAGTGTTAAGCACCTGTTTTTAAAAGTTGCAAACCAGAATTTTCCGGACATTCCAATCAGCATTGCGACCACACTGTGCTACAGTGAAATAAGGTATTTATAATAATGAATTAGCTGAGCTGCAGAGAAGCCTGCAGGATTTTGCAAAGCTGGACTGAACAGTCTGCTCCCTGTTGGGAGCACTCCTCTGTGCACCCCTGCATTGTGCCTTGCCCTGCACAAAACCTGGAAACTCTTTGGACAGGGACTGTCTTTTCAGTTTATGTCTGTGCTGTGTGGTGGTTGGTGCTTTTCTGGGGGTCTGGGTCAACACTGCTCTGAGCAGTAATAACTCTCCCTCCTGTTACTAAATTAGGATTTGAGATCATTCTTTCCAGCAAACAAGGGTTCCTAATCTTTCAGGAGATTATGTATTGGCTGCCACCCCTCTGCACCCCCATCTGCCCTCCCAGGGACCTGTGCCTCAGATGTCGAGGCACAGCATCCTTGCCTCCCTTAATTCTGCTGTAATTCCTTCTCTGTCTTTGCCCCAGACTCCTGCAGCAGTTTCCTCTCCTGGAACCTTTCCACAGTGCTGCTGTTCCTGCAGCCCTGCTCACCCTCCCTGCTTCAGGCCTCCCTCTCCTGCTTTCTTGAGTTGTAGCTATTTCTTCCCTGTCCCCACTCCACCTGCAGAGCTGTGCTGAGGGGGCAGTCAGCTGCTTAGCATGGCAGTGCTCAGCTGAACTTTCTGATGCTGGTGGGGAACTATGCAGAAGATCTTGCTGACTACTCAACAGTCTGAACTTAAAAAAATTAGAGATATTATCATGGAAAATTCATAGTTCTGATGGAGCTTCTGATGGAGGCTCATTAAAAACAAGCTCAGAAAATCTCACATATAGATGAAAACCACATAGTAGTTCTTGGTGATTTGCTGAATATGATTGTTTCTTATTATGCTATGGCTGCCCATTTTAGGAATAATACACAGTTATTTTCTTGGTCTTAAATGGTAGTGTGGGGATATAACAAACCTCCCAAGTAAAACCTTTAATTAAAAAGCAAGCAGTAGCATCTGCAGCATATTGCAAGATAAGACTTCACTAACCTGAAGAACTAAGCACAATTCTAATTAAATCAGGGGAAAAAATGATGAACTAGATATACGTTTTATTTAAGGATAGCAGTTATATAAGATATCAAAGATCTCATGGTTGCTATCTGATGGGAAATGTTGCTGCCAGATCTCACAGACTATTTCCAGGGAGTGAAATCCTTGTTCCACTGGTTCCAAGTGCCGTTGTGATTTTGCATTCCGTGGGGTCAGGACTTTGCAGTGGCTCTCTGCTGGATGTGGGAGCCCCATTGGTCCTGTTGAAAGCTGCAGATGATCCAGCAAGGATGCAATGTGTTCCCATGGCACAAGGAACCACCACCCTGTGTGTGCTGCCACTCTTCCAGGGTGGCACAAAACTCCTGACTATTTATGGTTATTTAAGGTCCCAGTGTACCTTTTGAAAATTAAGTCTCTTAATCCCACTGTGCTGGCCAAAATCTATTTTAAGTGATGCCACTCAGCATTTCCTGTATTGTTCCAGATGGAGATCGTGTTAGCTATTTCATCTTGTTTCAAACTGCGTGCTGGGTTCCTCTGTTTTGGAACAGCTGGTATTTTCCAGAAACACTGTGCTGCACTGATGTGTGAAGTGATCTCTGTGTATCCCTCTTTGTGTCATGGGAATGGAATGAGGATTAATCAGTTATGACCGAATCATGATCCCAGTGAAGTCAAAAGAAGGGTTTCTTTCCATGGGTATCATGGGGGCCAGGGCTGGCTTCTGTGTGGGTGCTACTGCTTTGAGATGCCTGCATGGAAAAACAAAGGAAAATGCAAAGCATCACCTTGTTGAAGGTGTCTGTGTAGTGAGAATTCCTTTAGCTGGAGAGGAAAATGCATTTTAACAGCTGTTTCCTCAAGAGTTTAGTTACTTGTCACAGCAGGCATTATTGTGCTCGAGGAAATTCGGGTTTGTTGAACGTGGCTTTAAGCATGTGGTGCTGGCTGGCATTTGTGGCTTTGCATGTCCTGTGCATTCAAAACATGCTCCGTTATGCTTCCAGGGCTGCCTCCTGCTCTTTTCCCAGAACAGCTTATGCTATGGAATTGTGTCTCAAAAGCCATGTTCTTAAATCCAGCAACAGTTCAGCTTTAAATATTGGAAAAACATAGAATACTGAACAACAATAGCTGCAGGTTATTCTCTATGACCAAGTGTTAAATATTTTGGGCAAACAAACAGGACCTAAAAAAGAGCAATTCTGGCTAGATTTCTCAGAGTCTGCAAATATTTCTTGCTTAGATCTTCTGTCACATGCCACTTATGATGTCACATTTAAAACTGTAAATCCATTTACAAGTTGGACAAATGATATCACTGAAAAACATTTTTGCAGGATCACCTAACTTCTTCCATGCAAATATAATAATAGTACATCTCTCGTGCAAATATAGGGAAGAGTGGTCATGAACTATTTTGGGAAAAGGGTACTCACCAGATGGACATAGAGTGTTCAGTCAGACACAGAGGAGCAGAAGAACAGCAATAAATATTATTAAAGGTGAGTATGGATGAAGATTAGCCTATTCCTGCAGGAAAACTATCAAATTAAACTTAGAAAAATGTTGGTACATTCACAACATAAATCACGTGCTCTTCTGCAAAGAAACAGTAAATGAAAAATAGAGGATATGTGCCATCCATACGTTGTAGTGTTGACTTCATTTTCTCAAGTATGTAGGAAAGGTTTTGATATAGGTGTGTGTATTAATATTTCTCTGTTGGCTAAAGATTAAATTAAAACAAAACACAGCCTGAAGGGTGAAAAGCTCAATGTTTTTCTCAGAGAATGGTGCAAAATATAGCTTTTGTGGTGACAAATAGTTTTCATCACAAATGAAAGTTACCCCTGTCTGTGATAAATACCCATAGCTGATGTCCTGGGCCCTGCCAGCTTCCAATCTCCGAGCCAGGTCTGGCTTCTCTGAAGTCAAGGTATTTTCCACGACTGGAGGAGAAAAACCTTGTGTTGTGGGGCCGCTTGTGTCTTTATGAACTCAAGTGAATTGTTTGGGGTGGTCGCCACTACACCTCAACCATCAGGTTTTGTAAATAGGCTTGAAAATCCCGTGAGGCTTCGTTCCCACCTGGCACTGTCGGTGCTGCTCAGGCCTTGGAGAATTCATCCAGGCAAAGGATGCCTGTACCTCAGCCCACAAGGAAATGCATTCATGTAAATGAATCAGACCTCTGGTGTGCCCAGGGAAATGTGTTACCTTTCCAGTCGGGCAAGCAAGGAGCTGATTATGGGTTAAAGTGCCCTGATGAGTGAGTCCCAAAGAAACACAAAGAATGAGGTACTTTGCACCAGCCTGAGGTACGAATTCCCACAAGCAGCCGAGGCAAGCAGTTCTGGAAAACTACAATGCTCTGAAATGTCTGGTCCCAGCCTCTCTGTCTCTGTAGTGTTTCCTTGAGAGACAGTGGGGACACAGTGGTGAGTGACCCTTCGAGAGGCAGCTGGGGGATAAAGACCTGCCTGCTGGCACACACACAGGACCCCGGAGAAGGGCAGGGGAGAAACAGGGCGGCTTGGAGAAGGACAGACTGAAAAAAGAAAAAAACCACAGTTCCCACTAGAGTCTCCAGGAACATCCCACATTTCCTTCTCATTGCCTCCCGTGGCTCCCACTGCTCTGCCCTCCAGAGCAGCTGCAACGAGCCTGGGGGGACCTTTCCCACCTCCCCTCCTCTTTCTGCCCCCGTGCAGCAGGACCCCCTTGCTCAGCTCACGACCCGCGCCAGACACTGCCGATGTCCTGGAGGGCCCGGCACAGCCAGCACAGCACAGTGGGCTGATTAGGAAGGCAGCCTTGAAAATGCCACTCTGTCGTTGCTTGGAAATGAAATCCAACTTTAGTATTATTTTTGAGCTTCGATTTTTGAATCCAAAATTCCATGTGACGGAAGAGATGGGTATTTAAACAGATGTCTGCAATTTCTTTAAAAAATAGAGATTGAGTTACAGATGGTAGAAAGGGCCTGAGATTTAAAAACTCCAGAGCTACAAGAAAATTTACATGTGAGCACAATGTTTTGCTGAAATGTATGGTCATACAATTCTGCATGTTTGAAAATTAAGCTTTTTTTCACCAAAAATGTGAATATCTCTTCCCTTCCCTATTATCTGCTTCTCTGCTGCAGCCTTGGCTGTCACCACCATTGTGGCAGCCAAGTCGCAATATGAGGGTCCTGTTTCTAACAGACAAGACATACAGTTCTTTCCTTCTCCTTTCTCTTGTATAATTTGGCCTGCCAGGACCAACAATTTTGATCTGAATTAGTTTAAAGGAAAACTAATCTACCCTATTTGCATAATCGGTGCCTGATTGCTCTAACTTCCATTTTATAAAATGCAAATAAAAGGAATTTTATGATATAAGCCTGGAAGGGAACCAGAGTCAAAATCTGTATTTGTGGATGAAATGGAACCTTTTTTCTTCTTTGGGGATTTAAAAAGAAAACTCCCAAAATAAATTTTGAGTGAAAAAAACTGATAACTTCTAAAGTGCCATATGAAATGCAAAGCACTGCATATTGGAAGGGAAAAATTGAACATATTTGGTACAGTTTTGAGGAGCAAGTCAGGATCCATCTCATCATCTGGGAGACCTGTGCATGCCTGTGAGCAGCTTTGCGAAGATCTTCACTCGTGCATGTGTGCTCAAAAAAGCAGTGTTTGTGTGCACACGAAACAAGTACACAGACTCAAACACAAGCTGTAAGGACACCGACATGCAGCACTCCTCACCTGCCCTGCAGAGTCCCAGTCTGTCCACTGCCAAACCAGTTCAAATTAGCATGGCTCCAGAGCAGAGCAGCAAGACCCACTACATGTGGAAAAAAGCTGCCAGGTGACCAACCTTATTTCCTTTACAGTGGAGTGGACGTAATCGAAGTGGCTACGTCAGTGAAAACATGAAGAAGGAGAACTGGGATTATCTGTTTGTCTCACCCAGTAAGTACAAAGAAATGGGTCTGTTGAGGGAACAAGGTTTGCTCCAAGTGTGGGACCACCTTTACAAATGCTCAGGATCAGTGTGCACTCCCGGGTGAGCTCCAAACTGGATTTCTAGCAGACCAAAGTACAAAGGATGCCTGGAGGATCTGTCCTATTGTGTATTAATGCTGACCGATGCTCTCTGACTATGCCAGTGGTCAGCATCTCACACTCCATCAGCATCTTACCATTTTGTAGCCTTCAACACCTTGCTGGGTACTCACATTCAGGCTGGAGTCCTGTGGTGACTGTAGGGCACTGTTCTGGTTTTGCTGGCTTTCTTTATGAGTCCATGTCTTGTGTCTCTAAGATCTTATTTGAAATTGATTTTGGTTGGCTGCATTTGTCTTTATTGAGAAGGCAACATACACCACAGTGTGACAGTGACAGCTCTTTGCATTTACATAAACATCTGCTTTGATCTGGTACTTGCATATTTCACAGGACAGCTCTTAAAAAAGGGAGGTAGAAACTGGGCATGAACCTCCTGTGACTCCAGTCAGACAGGTGCTTCCTGGCACTAAGTAATTATAAGAATAAACTGCAAAGAATAATAAGAGAACATGCAACCTATTTTGAAGTAGATTGATAAATTGCTTTTAAATGAGCTTCTCCCTTTTTTTGCTTTTAAAGACAGAAAGTAATCCTATTATTTCGGCTTATTTCTGAAGGAGACTGGAGAGGAAAACTGTTTTTTTCTTAGAAATCAGATGTGTTACTGGAGGACTTGTTGAAGGTCTTATGTTTATTGTGAGCTCTGACATTTTAATTGAAAGGGCAAGAGTGTTCGTTATTTTAAGCAAATGGATCTTTTGTCCTAATTATTTATTAGATATCAGATTAAGTAGGTTTTAAAAACAAATGCTGTAAATCAGAGTGTTTTCAACAAAATTACTTTAAATCCTTTCTTTTCTCAGTTGCTCACCTTTAACATTTTATATCCAGTGATATTATAATTACATTAGTTCTCCATTTGTCAGGAGATTTAAAAAACTAATTCTCTGTTTCAAATGTAAAAATCAAGAATTCCCCCAAGCTTATTTTGGTTAAACTCCTGGATAACATTTAAAGCTAGAAAATGGTTGGTTATTTGTCAAAGGGAAAAAAAAAAAGGGGAAATGGCACAGTTCTGTTGGAGTAAAAAAAATGCAGATTTCATCCGTCTACTTGGAAAAAAGAGAAAATCCCAGTACTGAATATTTTATTTAATACTATCTGCCATGGGAAATAGGGAGAAAACTACCTTGAAGTATAATACTTTAAAAAGACCGAACAGCAGGTTTTCTGCAATAAAATTATATCTAAAATAAAATAGAGTAGCAGAAGACAACAATAGTGAAAGCCAAACAAAAGGAGAGAACAGAAACACTGAGAGAGGGGAAGAGCCCAGTGAGCTCTTTGCTTTTCAGAATGCTGGGTACATACTCCCGATTGTTAGATCAGCTCGCTGAAAAGGCTATTCACCCTGTATCTAGGCATCAAAAAATTACATCTTTAGGAGGCCTGTGGGAATAGGAGAAATTTCTCATTTAAAGAAGTTAGATCCATTTACAGAATGTGGATATTTTTATTGCTCAGCTTGAATCCCACCAAGGGACCCTGTGCCTTCAGTATTTTGAGCGCTCCTAAGCGTGCCACGGCACTAAGGGCACACTCGCGAATACTAAATGAGGGCTGAATTACCATCCCCTACACATCCTGCGTCTGAGCCAGCTCGGAAATGAAAGATCATGTCACATATGAAGCTTGAGAACTGATTAATTCTGATAGCGTATTTATAGTTCTCATTTACAGAGAACCGAAAATACCTTGAACTACTGGAATACTGAATTGTACAAAAATAATGTAAATCAATGGGAACGATACACAAATTAGGACGCAGTGATGGTGGAGAGGTTCAAGATGGAACTGTCTGTAGAGAAATTGCTTAATTCAATACTGATAATGTTAAATGGTTTGAGATCTGGGCCTTACCCAAATCCATGGGACTTTTACCATTGACTTAAAGTGAGGACAGGGCTCTGTCCTCTTTTTGGCAGAGAAAGGAGGACCATGACAGTGTGCCACACTTTGGAAAGAGGAGTATTTCATCCATTGGGAAGAACAGTGGGAATTTCAGATGAAGAGACTGCACTTACAGAAACCCAAATATGAGCAGAAAACTGGGTTAACTTGCTGTCTGCCAGGGAAAATGTCTCAGGGTACTGCAGAAATGGGGCTAAAACCCCGTCTCTCCTAGAAGGCAGTTCTGCAAAGAGCATGAATGAAGCGGGAAGACCTTATGAACAAAAGCAATATACAACATTTTGTATCATGTGAATTTCACAGCCAATTATGCTTCCATAAACTTAAGCCTTATTTTTATAACCGGGGCTGAAAACACAGTCTTGAATGCAAGACTGGAAAAGATTAAAAAATTAGAAAATGCTAAGGCAACTGCAGTTTCAATTTCCAATTCTCATCTTATCCTGACACACACAGTGAGTGCATTACCCCATTTTGATCCAATTCCATTAGATACTTGTTAGTCACATGCAGCACTGGTTCATAAAACACAGCTCTTGGATACTCACCAAAATGAGCTAATTAATCAGAGAGGACCAAGACAATTTCTCTCTGATGAATGGAGTATGTAATTTAACAAAATGAGGTAAATGGTGTAAAAACAGTGTTATAAAATGCTCAGATTCATGGTGAGAGTTTTTTCCACAAGATTGCTGGGCTGCTGTTTTCCCCTCAGAGAATATTACCCCTCACTGTTTCTCCTAGAAGAGAGGAATGGTCACATCAAAGCAACATTCGAGGGTGCAGGTCATCATGAACACGAAAGCATTGTCACTTTTGCCGTGGCTGTCTCAGAGAAAATGGAACCTCACCTTCAGCTGGCAGAACAGGACACGGGAACTTTTGACACCAGTGATTAGGTAAGGAGTTAAATCTCCTTCAACATCCACAGTTACCATCTGACCGTGGTAAAGGGAGGAGGTACATGGGAGAGGTGTCATCCCACAGCCTCGTGAAAATGCCTGTGTAATTCACCCTGCTCCTTTTTCCCACCAGTGACATGGACTTAATTGGAGTGTATGGGATTGAAATTCTATTTTGGTGTTCCAGACATCAGGAAATAGTTGTCTGTCAGAAAGGGAGACAGTTCCATTGTCCATAGCTGGAAGGTGTTTGGTTGCTGGCTAAGTTTTCCTTTGAGGATTCCCCTGAGGCCCCGAGGTAATACTTGGGGACACCCCCAGTCATTACACACAAAGTTAAAGCAGGCAAACATAAAGCCTGTCCCACAACTTCTAAACTTTCTTGGAAAGAAAGGATAAATCAACGTGAGATTTTTTAAAAAAAGGATGAAAATAATCACTCTTGATGGCAGAGTATTAATTATAACTTTGTGTGGGTGAAGTTAAAAGCCTGTCTTATGTGTGAATTGGGCGTCTTTTCTCCACGAAAGAGTAAGAGTGTCTGTGTACACAGTCCTGTGAACACCCGGACGAGCAGGTCCACGGCGCTGCTATGGATTTGTGTCCTGTGATTGCCGGTCAGATGCCAGTGTCACCCTCGTGGTTGGGTAGCCATGACACGGCTCTTCCACACCAGTCCAATTTTTCCTTCCCTGGTTAGGAACCGTCCCTCTTTTTATTTTCACGAAACCTACATAATTTTGGGACCCTGTGTGGCACGGATTTGAAGCGGGGCTGAGAAGGGGCAAAGGAGATTCGGTCCTCCCGACGGGATTCACACTTGTGGGCAGGGCAGCCGGGGGCTGCGTGGGTGCGGCCCCCGACCTGGGCTGCGGGGCTGGGTCTGCCAGGGCCAGTGGCCAAACAGGGCTGGCACGGCCCCGCGACTCGCAGGCTCCGCGCTCACGGCGGGAACGCGGATTCGGAGCGTGAAAAGACGCGGGGAGGGCGTGACAGTGGGAGAGAATCGCCCGCTCGCGTTTCGCCGGGCATCCCTCGGCGCGGCATCGCCGCCAGTCGGAAGCGCATCCCCGGGATCCGCGCTCGGAGCGCGCCGTGCCCGCGCCGCGGAGCGGGGGCTGCCGGCGGGGCGCTCCCGGTGCGGGGCAGCCGGTGCCGGGCAGCCGCTCCCCGGGGTGCCCCTCAGCCCTCTCGCCGCCGAGGCTCCCCGGCCGCGGGCGGG
>VXAZ01007009.1:700726-725822 GCA_013399875.1 Gymnorhina tibicen
GACCCCGCGTGGGCGCCGCCTCCGCCCCGGCCCCGCCGCAGGTGCGGAGCGGGGAGAGCGCGACCGCCCCGCGAGCGCTGCCCGGCACCGGCGTTTTTATAACGTAATTAATCATTGACGCCCGCTCGGGAGCGGGCTCCCGCCCGAGCCGCCGGCGGAGCGGGCACGCCGCGGAGGAAGAGCCCCGGCGGCGAAATCCCCGCTGGAATGAGCGGGGAGGAGCTCGGGATGTGGCTGAGCGGGGGCTGGTGGGGACCGGGGGTCCGGTCCTTGGCCGGTCAGCTGCGGGATGTGCAGCGAGTTCATTGTCAGAGATGTTTCACGCGCTGGCTCAGCGAGAGCTCTGGCTGCTGGAGGCACACGGTAAACTTGCCTGAATTGTGCCAGGTGGTCCCTCATTTGTGTAAATATTTTCCCCTTTTAAATTTTTTTAAACACGCCAGAAGTCTCTCACCACATGTGATGGCCTCTTGGAGAATTCAGCTTGGTCTGTCCAAAAATTAGTCCTGCATTTTTGCTATCCTCTAACTTACGTGAGGGGACAGAAGCCAAATGCTGGCATTAGGGCAATTTGTGGACTAAATATCAGGAAACAGAGGTTAAGGCTGTGCCTTTGGCTTGAACTATATATAGGTTTGAGATCCTCTCGACCAGAATGTCTTGGGGGATTCCAAACCCACTCATTTAATTTACTTTATTTTTATCCTATTATGTTCTCTTACACCTTTTCCTTGCCTCTCCTCACCCCCCTGTGGCAAGGAATCGTTCTCCAGTTTCTGAGCTTCCTCTTGCTGCTTTCAAATGTCCAAATTCCCACTATAGATCTGTTGATTGTTGTCAAAGTGATACAATTCGAGACTATATGGATAAATAATGAATTAAAATGACATGCATGTGTCTGAATTTGATACCTGGGAGTACTGAATAGAAGTACAGGGGCAGGGGGAGAAATAGGATCTAAGTGAGTATCTCCACACGTTTCTCTTCAGGATTGCAAGGGGCTCATCTGCTTCTTAATTATGCAAAGTTTCACTGGAAAATAAAAGAGAAACTGTCCTTGGGGTTGGAGAAAGGAGTATCAAAACCTGTCTGGAGCAGCACTGCCCCGCAGAGTCCTGGATGGTCAGAAACATCCATCCACGGGAAACTTGCCTCTGCCACTCTACCTGGGTGTCTCTAAAGGCAGATGTTTTTGTTGTTGTCACTTTTAACCGTTTCCATACCGGTCGATCAGTTTAGCTGTGGCTTGGAGAGAACTGAGTGGAAGACCACAGTGGTCCCTCATCCTTTCTGTCAGCCAGTTGCATTTCTGGGCTCGGCGTGGTCCTGCTCTGCCTCCAGAGCCGTTCAAGCTGCGAAGGACTTGAAGGCTTTTGAGAGCTCTGGTTGTGCTCCTGTCTGTGCTGCTACAGGCACTGTCAGGTCATGCAGACTTGTACGGGGAGCAGGCACGTTCACTAGTCTAGTTCAACACCCTGATTTAATGTGCTTCTCAGTTATTTCAGTCTTACACTGGTGCACGTGAGATCGAGCTCCCGGTGTCGTTCGTTCCCGGGTTCAGCGTGGGTTGTGCCTGCTCCTGCACTCTGTACAGAGTTCAGACAAGGTGTTTGGTGAATATGCATTTTTCCAGTGCCTCACTTCATTATCTTGCCATTCACCTTCCTGATCCAGAGAGCTTGGAAGAAGGTTTGTGATAGCATTACTGCGGTTGTGGATTAGCACACATGACGCGGGAGCAACCTCCCAGTTTTCTTCCGGTTCCATCTGTGCTGCAAATCCTTCACCTCTGCATGCTCTTGCTTTTCCTTCTGTGAAATGGGCACCTCTGTACTCACATGTCTTTGTGAAGCAGGTTGTGGTCAGAACGCAGAGCTCAGTCGTTCTCGCTTGGACAGATATATTTTGGCCCAGGCATTTGAGTAGGATTTGCTTCCTGGGCACATTTTGGTGTCACATATGGGGCATGTACTCATAGAAATTGGGACAATGACTCGATTCTTAGCTCTTAAAATGTTCTTCCTTTTACTTTCCTTTTTTTCTTTTTCCTGGGGGTGACCATTGCTAATGATTCATTTAAATGCTGCCTATGGATTTGGCAGTGACTGATGGTGCTATGAAACCTGATACAGCTACTTGAGCTCAGCAAAGCAAAGCTATTTAAATTGCTTATTAGCTGTGAGCTGAGCTATTTAAACTGTTGGTTTAGTTCAACTTACTAGGCAGCAAGGTAGTGTCAAGTTTTATAAAAGCAGTTTACATGTTTCTAAAAAGACCTGAAGCCTGTAATACAGGGGATATGAAAACAACGCTGTAAAAAAGTGACCCGGGAAAAAAATCTGATCCAGTGTCCATGAAAGTCAGTGTGAAAGTTGCTGCTGACTGAAAACCACTGTATTTTGGTCAAGCCACTGTTAAGAATCTTGCTGGACAAATGTCTACTTTAAAGGGAATGAATCTTTTCCCAAATCACCTCTTTCTTCTACCCAGCATATCTGATAGCTGCTGTTACCTCAATCTCTCAGAGCTTAAACTTCAGCTATTTGAAAACCACAGTGTAACACATTTCCAGCTGTAGAAATCTGTGTCTGAAAATACCGCCTGCTTTGTCTCTTGGTGTTGCAAGCCAAGGGCTGACACAATCAAGGAAGTGTCTCTGATGCTAGTGGGCTGTACCTACTCATCTAATAGCCGTGGTCTGATTCAGCGTGACCTCAGTTTAAGCAGTGTAAGTTAAATTTACAGTTATAAAGGTGCTTGAGGTTTGGGTATTAAGCTGATTTAAGAAGGTGTTGGATAGCTGTTTCATCTGTGCTTAAATTCTTTTATTATTTTCATTTCTTTAGGATCTTTGTATTTCCTTATCTATCCATTACAAATAATTTCTGTTACGAGGTGTGTGACAAGCATCCGGTTTAGATTAGGCCTGTAAATCTCCTCACTGCTGCTGAAGCTGTTATTTATATTATCTGTTGGATTAAAACTCAACCGATATAAATACCCTCTAGCGTTAAAATTGTATTTTAATTCTGTTTTATAAATCATATCAAAATGACCGTCAGGCCTCTGAGTGTTAGGAATGATTGCAGAAAGCTGCACAGCCATGTAGGAACGCGTGCTGTACAGGTTAATGGTGAACTAGCTCTCAGCACAGCTTCCTTTTGGCCAACATGAGATGTCTTCTCTTTGCTGCTCCCTCCGGGGCCAGTGGGGTAATTTAGTCCCCTCCAGCTGGGATCTGTCCATACCTCTCCAGGTGAGCTTGGAGCCAAGCACCAGGAAGTTTGGAAAAGGCGAGTTTCCGAGCCTGGATCAGGCAGTGGAGTAACCTCATCTTAAGGAGATTGGTGTCTTGAACAAAACTCTGTTCCCCCTGTGATGTATTCACGGAAAGGTGCAGTTGGGGCTATATTACTGAGTGCAGCCATATGTAATGTTTTTATTATGCACTGACATTTTAAGAGATCGGGAAACTCTGCCTTGCTCTCCTCCCTTCTGCTGTCAGCAGTACTAATGTCCATCAGCCAACACGTGGCTTTATTTGGGGAGTAAAAGGCAAAAACTAACGTGAGGTGCAAGAAAGAAGGAGGTGAACGAAGCAGAAGATGTGACGAAGCTCACGTTATAGGGAAGACAGTAATTTTGGAGGGGGTTCACTTTCTGGTACCAGCGGCACTTCAGAAACCATGGTGATAAGCTTTGCCTGAAACAGTGTTGTTGCAGGGGAAATTCACCTTGGCTGTCGTCCAGCTCCCGCTGAAATCCACGGGAGTCTCGCACCAGCTCCCTCCAAAGTTTGGCCAGGCCATCTGTCTGCGAGGGAAGGGGGGACCCTGGGAGTGGCAGGCAGCGAATGGCACCTGGCTGTCACTGCAGTCTGGGGTCCCTCCAAGCAGGGCTGGGACGAGAGTGAGCCTGAAGACAGCTGAGTTCATACTGTGAGCTCAGGGACTCTTTTTTTGAGATTTTAAGGTCAGCAGCTTCAGTTCAGTCCCCAGCATAGCTCAGGGGGGCAGATTATACCCAGCTGGTGGTGGTTTTGGTGTTCAAGGAAAGCGACTGAGATCTGAGAGATGCTGAGGCTGTTCATCTCATGGTTTTTGAAGCAGCTGGCTGGGGGTGCTTGATTCTTCACAGCCTTGGTTCCTGACATAGCTATTTCCATCTTGCAGGGTAGATATAAATGGGTGTTGTTCTGACTTGGAGAATTCTGTCTCTGTACAGATACAGGTGTCTGTACAGAAGCCAGTGGAAAAGTCAGGTCCAGAGAACTTTGTGTTCTGGAGCAGTATTTGGGTTCACTGAAATGATGGGGGAGCTCCATTGACCTCAATAGTATGTGGTCCCTTGCTAACGTTGAACTCATTTCTGTAAGGTTAGAGAGGCAGGGAGCTTGGTGGGGCGGGTGAAAGAGAGAAAAAACCCCCAACAGATAGCTAGATCCTCATAGTGATTTGTGCGTGCTTAAGAGTTTTGGCGTGGTTGTATTCAGGTGAGTGAACAAACCTGTAGCAGTGCTTTGTCCAAGTGACTTCACCTCTCGCAACGGAGCGAGGAGCTCACGGCACTGCAGGCAGATGCATGTAACTGAATTTATAGGGTCTGCTGCAGATAAGCTCACCACATTATGAGAGGAGAAACCTGCCAGTACCACAACTAGTTTGAGTGCTCTGCTGCAAATCTCTCGACATTTGCTCGTGTAGACTGTGCTGTAGAAAGAGTGAACAGGAGGACAACTTAATGCTGGGAGTCATCACAGTCAAGTTGCTTTCAGCTGCTAACCTAATTAATTACCACTGTTAATTTCATTATCACTTGAGGAAAATCTTATAAATAAAATATTCTCCACAAAGTTGGGATGTCCCTCAAGCCCTTCTTTCTATTTGAAAAGAGAATGGTGAGTAAGTCTCCTGATAACAAAGGCATAATTTGAAATGTTAAAAAAGAATTGTTTGATGTTCAGTTCCTTTAAACTGAAACTTTTTTAACTGATCCAAGATCTGATAAAGTGTCTCAAACTGTTCAAACATATTCCCAGCATGACTGAAGCAGGCAGAGGAGGACAGTGAGTTTGCTGAGAGCCCAAGAGCAAGGGCATCAGCCCGGTTTTGCATCTAGATTTTCTGCAGTGCTGTGTATTCATTTTATTCGTTCATTTGGCTCTGTTATTGCAGTGCCTAAGATAAATAGCCTCACCCGTGAACATTCACTTAGGGACGCGTAAGCATTTTGAATCAGCCCTTGGTTTTCCTGTTGACTTTGCGATTGGGCGTGTGCAGAGTGGGAAGGTCCTCATTCCTCAAGGTTGCTACGTGGTCAAATCTCTGTCTGCTTTCACCTGGCGTGCTCCCCGTCGCCTTTTGCACTCTGTGCACTGCAAATACAGCGTGTGGCTTGTTTATCCTGTGATTTGGTCGTGGCTCTTCAGGATGTGAATGTGCTCAGGGGAACGTATTTCAACTGTGTTTCTCTGATAATTCAGCTGCACACTGTAAATAGCTGATGATCCTGTTCTTAAAGCTCAGAATGTGACAAGGGCACTGCCTTCAAACGAAGACAGGAAGTGTTTAAGCTTGAGCCTTAAAGAAGCCCTTTTAATGGCAAGAGCAATTAGGCAGGGAACAGACAATGAGTATCTGGGAAGGTTGCTGCTGCGCCACAGCCACGCAGCACCCAGCGCAGGTTGGGGACGGTGTGAGCAGGGCTTGTGTAATACACACTCATGCAAAATGTACAAGATGAGATTGGATGATGATGCAGTTGATCTTTGATTGTATTTTTGGTGACACATCCTAGCTGCTCTCTGCCTGTTTGTGAGAGAAATCTGCCCGCTGCTGCCGGCTCGGATGCTCTGTGCTGAGCTCATGTGTGACATGAGGAGCTGGCTGCTTCCTCCTCATTGACGTAGCAACTGTTAGAGGCTGCTGGACCCTCTGCATCACTTGGAATTGCTTCGTAATGGTAATTTTGCCACTGGGGTCAGGATTAAAATGAAGATAATATTTTAAATAATTGATGCTCGAGGCGCTTTAGGATTTGTTTAAAAAAAAAAATGGATGTTGCTGGCTGACATCAGCAAGCGGGACAGCCTGCTTAATGACTCACAGGGGAGCAGGAGCTCTGCTGNAATGGATGTTGCTGGCTGACATCAGCAAGCGGGACAGCCTGCTTAATGACTCACAGGGGAGCAGGAGCTCTGCTGTGTAGGTGTTGTAGGATTTGTGGGCTTCATGTATGAAGGCTAGCGAGAGCTTCAGCTGCAAAACAACGGTGGCTTTATCATGGAGCAGGAGCGTGCAGGTTTGAGACAGGGGAGCGAGGGAAAAGAGGGTGATGGAGGTGTCAGCAGCAGTGAGTGCTGCTTACTGTGCAAACCTGGTCCCTTCGGTGGCACCGCATCCTCCTTTCCTGCCTCCTCCGTGCACTGATCTGGTTTTATTTGTTTGACGTGGCTTATCAAAATGCGAGATTGTAAGAACTCCTGAAGGGACAAACTGTTTCCTTTCCATCTGGGAGTTTCACTGCAGCCTACGGGATTTAGAAACTCGAACCCTTCCACGATTCGAGAAGAAAATTTCTGTAGAAGTTGCACTTTTTTGCCTATCTGCATCAAGAGGCCTGGGAGAGCCCTCCAGAGCTGCCAGTGTTGTTCTCCATTAGCATTTTCATTATAATATTAATAATAATAATCCTGCAACTGCATTCTTATCAGGCAGCGTTTAGTATCTCAGTGCAGCAAGACAGCAAAGGCCTCTGTGGAATACATTTAAAAATATGTAGCCAGCTTGTAAAATATTTTTTCCTTAAGCTGCTTCTGCTTGTAGTGAGGATCCTTCCTTGTGGAACTGTGAAATGGTGCTGTACGAGCACTTACTGAATAAATCCTTGTTGTTTGCTCAACGCTTTGCAGTAGATTCTCCTCAGATATGGAACCACTGTATTTCTTGGGGGTGAAAAAAAATACAAAATTTTAATCTTGCTTGGCTCTGAAGGGAAATCTTGATTTTATATGTGGAGGTATGAGCATCTTATTTTTAATATTCAATTACTTACTGTTTCATCCCTGGAAGAAGGACAGTGTAGCCAGAGCTGGGGGAGCGTTCAAAGCTGTTGCTTTTGAAAGGTAGTGCTTCAAGGTGCACACTGTCTCCCCTCACGTTAATTGTGTTGCAATGACTGAGTCAAGTTCTCCGCTGCTGGTGAGTTGCTCTGTAATCTGTAACAGCAGCGCTTTGTGGCTGCCTTTGTTTCATTCCCTGGTTTTATCAGGCTTTTGTATTCCAGCTTCCCACTGTGAATCCGTGGCACACATCTGAAATGTCTCTCTGCAGTTGTTTGTGGGAGCACACGGTCCGTTTCGTGGTGCTGAAAGTGTTCCATGAGAGTATTGGGGAAAAGCTGGAGAAGCTCTCTGAGATGAGAAGTGCAGAGCGTCCCCAGCCAGCACTCAGGGCTGTGCTGGGGCACCGAGCTGCTTGGAGGATGCGTGGGAAATGTGGGGAGAGTCTGACACGTTTTTGTCACTTACTTCAGAGATGGTGGTGTCTAAAGACGAGGCAGGAGCTGTGTTCTGGTGGGCAGCTCAGACACTGGTGCAGAGATGGCAGCAGCGTAGTTGTCCCTGTGTCCCCCAACCAGCCCAAGTCCTACAAATCACACAGATAAGTCTGTATGAATTACAGATTTAAAACCTGTTCCATGCCTCCGAGTGGCAGATTTGGCTTGCAGAGAGCTGGTGACAATTGCTCTTGGAGGATCCTACTTTTTGGGATAGAGCAGTTTCTGGCATGCAGGATGACGTGATGCCAATCCTGAAGGAGATGTCATCAGTCCCTATTAGCTTGACTTTTCCCCAGAGCTGTCAGTTTGGATTATTCTGGTGTCCCTCCAGAAGCACACTTTCAGTATGTAGCGTGTCCTGACGTGGGAGTGGGGTTTCACAACTTGAGAGCCACAAGGTGGTCAGTTTAATCTCATTCCACCTTTATACAAAAGAGGAGGTCTAGCCACTTCACCCTCTCTCTTAAACCCTTATACAGCATACATGCTCTTCCCTTTTTTTCACTTTTTTTTTTTTTTCCTCTCTTAATATTAGTTGTGATGAGTCTGCATCTTGTGTGGTCTGTGCATAGGATGTCCCTAAGCACTGCCCCTCCAGGTAAAGTCCCTGCTCCTTACACCCTCATGTGGTCCAAACCCCTGATTAAAAAAACCCCCAAAGCTGAAATACTCATCCCTGACCTGCCAGGAGGTTTCTGCCCAGACAGGACAGAAAGTGGGCAGTGCTCGTGGGCACAGTGTACAGCAAGGGCACAGCTGTCACCCTTGGGTGTACAAGGAGGAGATAAAACAATCTTTGTGCTCAGTTCGTGTTCCTGTTAAATTCAGTGATTGTCATAATAATCCCCTCTCCTCCAGCTGCGATAGGGACAAATTTATTCTTTTATGAAATAACAAAGGAGATTTAGTTGCCTAAAACTTTACAGCACACAGGTGAATGAGAGCTCTCTCTTTTCATTATTATTTTATGCTTGACAGCTGTTTGTCGCTTATGTAGTCCATTACAGGAGATAGCTAATTTTCTGTTGCCTCTTGTTTATAGAGTTGTTTCTCATAAACTTGTATTTAAAGTTAGTCTTCTAAAAATGCTCATTCATAAAAACCTAATTTGGTTTATGGTCCTTTTTAAAAAGAACAGAAACTGGCTTGACTGAGAACAGGGATCTGTCACTTCACTACACCCACCCAAATTCAAGGGAACGGAGTTAAAAGCTCGAGTCTGTAATCTCAGTTACAATGAAACACAATAGCTGTGAAGCAAGGACCAGATCCCACGCTCCAGTGAGGGAATTGTTGGTTTAGGAGTTATTTGGGGTAGATGGGGAGGCTGCTCATCTCCTCTCAGGCAGATCCAGAAGTGTGTATGTGCTCTTGCTTCCCCTGGGGAGCTTTTCTTACCCCTCTGTGCCTCTTTCACCTTCCTGTGTGCTTTGGAGCAGGGGAATGGGTATTCATGCACAATGTGAAATTCCACGTTGTCTTTTGAGGGCTCTGAAGGACAAACAACATCTTTAAAGCCTCCTTGTGATCCTCCAAGACTTTCCCCAGACAGAAGGTTCTGAGCATGTGTTTTCTGAGACCTTCAAAACTGCATATTGTGGGAGATGCATCAGCTTTCAAGGACGTGGTTGTGTGCAGCCTGATGCTCCCCGCAATCTCTCTCGCCCTGCTTTGTCTCCCTCGACTTTTCTGCACAGCCTGTGGTTTTGCAGAGGGCTGTAGGGACAACTTCCTTCATCAGCTGGATCTAAGCCTGGGGTAAACACCTCTCCTGTGGTTGTGGTTACCTGCTTTTCCCTCTAACAGGGAAGGTCTGTTCTGCATTTTTCAGCCACAAAGTAATAACCCTGCATACGCATTGTTCAGATCTTTGCAAGAACTTTTCTCCATTGAGTTAGAAATTAGCATTTCAAATTCTATGGGGGAGAAGTTGCCAAAGTTTTTTATATTTTAAGCTTAGAGTTTGGAATGGAATCAAAATATCTAATCCACTTTGCATTCCCTGCTTGGTCTTTCCTCCCTGCCTTATGAATTGGCATCCTTGTCCTTTGGAGGGAGAGCAATACTGTGCAACTCTACCGGGCTTCTCTTGTGAAATATCAAAGTAATATCGCAGTGGTTTCCAACACCCTTCCCAGTAACTGCTAAATTAGCACGAGTGACATGAGGTTGTACTGGAAAGAGTTTATGCTCATCAGCTGCTCTACAGGATGACCTCTGAGCTGCTGGCCAGAAGACAAAGCAGAGACGCGGTGGCCGGGAGGGATTTGGGGCGGTTCAGTGCTGCCTTGCTGCTCCACGGAGGAACAGCTGATTTCCGCCAGCTTAACAGGTGCTCCAGGCTTTGCGCCTTGGAGCTCGGACACTTTCCCCCCCTCTTTCTTTTCTCTTTCCGTCTCCTTTTTGGCACTCCTCCTCCTCCCCCCGCGGTGACGCTGCTGCTGCCCGGGGGGACAGCCTGGCCGGAGCCCAGGGTGGCAGCAGCTCCAGGCCCGGGTCAGCGTTGGCTGGGAGGCACATGGAAAAACACAGGGCAGCTCTGCGCTGTCTGGGGAGAAACGGGAAACCGAAATGCTCTCCTGCTGCCTTTCAGGGGTAGTAAAGCTTCCTAGAAAAAACCCCCTGTGTTTAGGGAGACCTGCAAAAGAGGCCTTACGAATCAAATGGATTTAATTCTTTGGGTGCGAAAGTGTGAATGTGTGAAAAGCACAGTAAGAATTTCTCACCAGTTGGCACCTTGTCCTCAGTGGCTGAGCAAGTACTTGATCCATTCTGCATACCAACACCAGGCATTAATTTTAGATCACAGGGACTGTGAAGAGTGCGGTTTCCAGCTCTTGACTTGCTGTATTTTACATATGGCAAACAGAGGAAACTGATACATGAACTTTTTCTCCCCCAGCAAGGGAGGTGGCTGTTTCCACTAGCAAGGATTTTCCTATCATGAAAGTGCATGCGAAACAGAATACAAAACATTGTTTTCAATCCTATGTTAAAACAAATAAGTGTTCAGAATTCTGTTCTGAAAGTGAAGCAAAAAATCATTTAACTTGTGTAATACGGGTTTATTATTCTAGCATAACCATCTGTGGAGAATTTGAGCTGATTGTGCTCTCATTTGTTTGGTATAAATAAGCAGTAACTTAGGGCAGAAGAGGATCGGGTGTGCTGCACGTATTCTCCCGTAGCTCCGAAGGGCGAATTCACCGCTGCGTAAATCTCACAGAAGGCTCAGAGCCCCGCAGCAGAAGCCTTGGCAAAGGGTGCAGCCACGAGCGTGCTGTGTCACCCGGGATGTGGCATAAACACAGCCCGACGCGTTTGGGGTGCGCTTGGGGAGCACCGAGCTGCCCGCTGCGGGCCGAGGCAGCGCCGCAGAACCTCGCAGTGGTCACGGAGCAGGGTGAGCCTCCGGCCGCTGTGCAGCTGGTTTGATCTGTGTCACGGGATTGCTGGGGCGTGGTTCTGTCCCCTCCCGCTTTTGGGAGCAGACATGGGGATAGCAAAGTGCGTTTAGTGCATGTATAGTCATAGAATGGCTTGGGTTGGAAGGCACTTTGCAGATCATCTGGTTCTAGCCTCTCTGTCACGGGCAGGGACACCTTCCACCAGACAAGCGTGCTCAAAGCCTCGTCCAACCTGGCCCTGAATGCTTTCAGGGATGGGGCATCCACAGCCTCTCTGGGCAGCCTGTGCCAGTGTCTCACCAACCTAATAGGGAAGAATTTCTTGCTATTATCTAATCTAAACTTGCCCTCTTTCAGTGTCAAGCCATTCCCCCTTGTTCTTTCACTACATGTCCTTGTAAAAAATCCTTCTCCAGCTTTCCTGTAGCCCCTTTAGGTACTGGAAGGCTGAAAACCCCAACTCTCCCAGCCTGTCTCCGGATGAGAGGTGCTCCATCACTCTGATCATCTGTGTGTCCTCCTCTGGGCTCGCTTCATGTCCTTTTTACACTGGGGGACCCAGACCTGGATGCAGTACTCCAGGTGGGTCTCACGAGAGCAGGTCAGAGGGGGAGAATCACCTCCCTTGGCCTGTTCTTGGGATGCTTCCCAGAGCGTGGTTGGCTTTTTGGGCTGCTCATTGCCGAGTCAGTCCTGCTCCAGAGGTCCTGTGTTCAGGGTTTGGGCAGTCCTCTGCTGGATTTGCAGGGCGCTGGGCTGGGTGCGTGGCTACCTTTAGAAGCAGGACAACAACTCCAGTATCGTTCCCACCAGAGGGAAGAGAAGGGATGAGAAGTGCCGGGAAAAGGAAGCGTCCGTCTCGGCGCCGCCAGCTCCTCGGGCAGCTGGCAGAGAGCGGCACTAGGCAGGGGCCACGCAGAGCAGCTGAAATGAGGCACGGCGTGCCCTGCGCTGGCAAAGCCCTGGGCTCCAGCCGAGGGCCCAGCACGCGGCCGGGTCCGTCGATAACCGCGATCCCCGCGGGCCCCGGAGCCCGCACGGAACGGGAACCCCGGGACAGAGCCCGGCCCAGCCCATTGTTCACATCTCCGCTCCTGGAAAAAAATTATCTTAGATCGTCTCGTCATTTTAAACATTTGGTAAGTGTTAATATACTTTCAGCTCAGTGGAAATAATCACCATATGGCTGTAAGATCTGCCATCTGTCCGGAGAGGCTGGAATACAATTAGTCCGTGTAGTCCATTTATCAATCCATAAGTGACAATATCCACGGTCCTGGCAACTTGGGCTGCTGACAGAATCAGCACTTGCATAGGCCTACCTGTCTGCCCTTATTACATCAATACATAAATGAGATGGAAAAAATCCCATCATTCAGCTGTGTCCTTCACCCTTGACAGGAAGGAAAAAAGTCTGTATTAGTGTAAATGAGACTGAGGAGATGGTATGCCTTGATTTTTGTAGCACTAATTGGATTTTTTTTTTAATGCCTAGTAGACCTTAATTTCATAAGGCAAAGCCAGATTTATGTGCAGTCTTTCAATCAAGAAATACCAGCAGGACAGAGTGTATCACAGACAAAAAAATATTATGTCCTCCCCTGTTGTATTAATTTCCAAGGCACGAAAAGCTAAATACTACAAACGTGAGAAAAGTCATCATTGGCATCATACAGGTAAGAATTTATTTCCAAGGTTTCTTGTTTGACTCCAGAAAAGCGAGAAGAGAGTTTTTCAGCAAAGTGAATATATTTTTTTAAAAGGTCACGGCCTTTTGGTTTGAAAGCTGTTAATGATCTGACATTATAAGGGTTCTGACTTTTGACTGCTCCTGCCAATCTCTCCCCTGGCTTGTGTCCTGGCATGGCCCCTCAGGACTGTCACCTCCTTAAAACTGGGGTTAGATTTGGAATAGCTAATGCATATCCAGAGAGTAATTTGAATGTTTTATTTGGTTTTGCATATTACCCAAACTCATCTTGCATAATAAGTTTATAAAAGGCATGTGTGCTATGTTTTGTTTATTCTACAAATTTTCAGCCAGCCCACACTAATTTTTGAGACTCTGCTGACAGGGAAATATAATTTTTTTGGCATGTTTGCTTTATAGCTGTTGTTATGGAACCTGCATAGCTTGAAAAATGCTGATACTTGAAATTAAATCCTTCCATACCCCACGCTTCGCGTAAGCTGTATGTAACCTACAATGCTGGAGGTATTCACGTGCAGAAATGAGAAGTGCCAAGGGGACAGGTCTGTAGGGATCAGACACAGGTGGCTGTTGAGGTTCAGGAACTTCTGGGATAAGTTTCTCCCAGCATTACCTGCAAATGTGTACACTTGGCAGTGTTAGCAGGTTGCAGGGGTTTTTGTGGGCTTTATGGCAAGGGAAGTGGTGGGTTTTTGTAGTGTAGATGCTGTATTGCTCACGAATAACCTGTTGGTTAAGTTTTCCAGGTTAGTAGTTCTTCTGTCTGAAACTCAGGAGGTTGCCAGAGGAGCCTCAGTTTTGCGCTGGGGCTGCTGGCAGCTTTTTATACCAACAAATAATGTGCATCTCCGGGATCTGTACTGTAAATCTGACAGCTACAGATGGTGTTACATTTTTAAAGATCAAAGTGAATAATGTTAGCTTCTAAATGTTTGAAATTTCCTTTGTATTTTTAACTCGAAGCAGAAGAAATGTGTCACTCCGTTATCTCATTGGCTGCTAGCAAACACAGGGGTGCCAGGAGCCGTGTCCCCCAGCTCCTGCGGGAGCTGCTGCCTGCGTGCAAGCAGCACCCAAGGCACTCTGCCTGTTGATTCTATTAGCCCGTTAAAACCGCCAGGAAACGGGAATCTGCTTCTTTTCAGGTTGTCTGATAGAAGCTGTGCTGAGTGGGGACTGAGGCTGGCGTTAGCCATGCCTCCTTGTGCCCAGCACCTTGCCCTTGCCTGATTGCAGCTGTGGGGTCCCTGGCTGTGAGCACAGGGGCTGTGCTTGCACTGGAACCTCTCTTTCCTATTTTTAATGACCCATCTTTGGTGCTCTTGACTACGTTTGGCCATTTTTGTCTCCTAGTTTGCTCTAGAAGGAGGATCAAATCCATTTAAACATGGCAGTGCTGCTGCCAGCCTGGCGCTGTTCTCAGCACGGGCAAGTCAATACATGCGCTGAAAACCCAGTGTGGGCATTGCTTTGCAACTTTCTAAGCTCTTACCAGAGCAAACCGCTTATCCATGAAGTGCTTTTAGTTTTTACATCCTTAAGTTTCGTTAAAGACGTGCGGCCTTGTGTTGGACCATCTGTTGGTGCCCTTTTCCTTGCAGTGTCGTGGAGCGCTCAGGGCCCGGGGTGTTGTTACCCCAGGTGCTCTGGCAGCAGCCCGGGTGGCAGCGTGTCCCAGCACGGGGCACGGCCGTGGTGGTGGCCACCGGGACAAGCGAAGCCCCGTCGCTGACTGCTGACCTTACAGCTGGTGCAATTCCTTGTTTGATCCTTCAGGCAGTAGATCAAAAAGAGTTATACAACTTGTTCTTTAAACTGAACTGATTGGCTTTTTTTTTTTTTTTTTTCCCCCTCCCCTAGTGTAAGTGGAAGAAAAGCCTCAGGGGAGAGCATTTGAATAGGGCATGGGAAAGCATATCGATAATTACATGCATGGATTAGTGCACAAAAGTACTCCCCTCCAAGGATCTGCTTAGTGCTGTGGCGTTTGAAATAATGGAGTGTTTAATCATATTATTTTGCAATAGTGAGGCTTTGATTACGCCAGTGATTGAAATCAACTTTTCAGATTGCTTTGTGTGAAGATAACCTCATCAGCCATGCAAATTCCTATAGCATGGGAGGAGGAAAAAGTCATAAAGATGCTGCCCTGGTGGTGTCAGTGGGTTTTACATGCACGTGCATGGTCTTTCACTCCAGTCTTCTGTTTGTAGGTACCCTGTAATCTTTACATGTGTCCTCTGACATTTAGTCTCTTCATTTTGTAAACAGACACCAAATAGCCCATACAGCCTCAAAGTACCCCAAGCCTTCTGCCACGCAGAAGTACAAAGGATTAAAAGTAGTGATGAAGACTCCACCGCTGCATTAAAGGAATTTTCTGCTCGTTTATAAATGCAAAATAAATTCCATCCCAAGGCCGGCTGCATGGGGTAGACTTGGGTCCGTGCAGGCACATCTGTGATCCAGAGCTGGGGATCTGGGACCACCCCCTTGTGCCCTTGGTCGGTGCCAGGCTGGAGGCTACAGGGAGGGCACCGGCGGGGAACGTGCTCCTGCAGACCTGCTCTCTCCATTCCAGGGTTTGCACTTCCCATTTACAATGGCATCTCTCCCTGAAATATTACAATGCAAACATTGTGCCCCAGAGGAGGCTGTGCTGGAAGCATTAACTCCACTGGCGCTGGGGTGAGCAAAGAGGATGTGATTTTTAACCAGAGCAATAGGATGACTTTGGGGGGCTGTTCGTGTGCTGATCCAGCTTTGTTTGTCACGAGGGTAGGAGAGGTGCTGGGTGTGAACAGAGCACAAGTATTTCTTCCAGTTTGTGGAGTTTAAATCCACACCGTTGCAAATGGGAGGCTGTGGTGGCATTACTGAGGTGCAGGTTTATGGATCCCTTTCCAATGTTTTCTCAGGAAAATCTCTGAAATGATCACTTGCACAACCAGTTTAACACACGTGTGCGTTAACTTGTTTTTTTTTCCAATAAGCAACCTTACCTTTGGAGGATTAGTTCAGGGTCCTCTCAGTTCCTGTCGCTTGTGCACGAGTGTTTATTCACAGTGTCTTGAAAGGTTAATAGACCTCTGGAGATGGCCCCAAAATAAAGCGTGAGCTTTCTCAGTGCCCAAGTTAAGCCTTTTAATTTGGATATTGGCTTCATAAAGGCGCAGTGGTGTTGTGAGACCTCGCAGATGTTAAAATGATTTTCATACTGAGAGCTTTCGTCCTCAAGATTTATTCTTTTGGATTTGCTCAGCCGCAAATAAAAAAATGAGTTTAATTGATGTCTGTGCTTTTAACAGACAATTCTTTAGCTGGCTAGTTTTATTCTAATTTTTTTTCTAAGTAACTGGAACTATTATGTTTCCTACAAATGCAAGAAGCACTTTTGCTAATTATATTCTGCTGAAATAATACTGCCTGTAAATGAAGGCAGCTAAAAAGATGGATTTTTTGCATGAATTTCATATATTTCTGCAGGTGAGTTTATATCAAATCTAATATCAAGTGGGCACCAGAGAATCATGACTGGATATTTGAACGAGTTGCATGACCTTGCTCTTGATTAACGCTGCAGCCAGATTCAGCACTTCAGCCTCCTCGTGAGGAGATTGGTCTGCCTGTAAAACGGGAATTTCAAGACTGAAAAGAAGGACTTTGGGTAAATTTTGTTTTTTAAAATAGCTGTTTGTTTCTCATTCTCTCTCTTTTAGGGGCAATGTAATTTTTTGTCCTAGCACCCCCGGGTTTTCCAAAAGCCACTCCCTGTACCTTGCACCCTTTTGGAAGGGAATGGCACCTGGGAGCGCAGAGCTGGACCGCTGAGTACCGACAGTGGCACTTCCAGGGGTGCCTGCCTGCCTTTTTTTTTACAGAGAGGATAAAGAGCAGCAAAACCTGGGTGCAATTGCCCCCTGCTAGCCCAGCCCATCGCCCTGGGCCAGTTCTCCCATCCCTGTTTACAGCTGATAGTAAAGCCTCCCTCTCTCTCAGCCCTGTATTGCTCGGGGTTGTGTCTCCACCCTTGCAGGCGGTTTTTGCTGTGGAAATAACTGTGAGGAGGAAGGACTGCTTGCACCGCAGGACCAGTGGGAGCTGCAGGCGGGGGGCTTGCAGGCACCCCATCCCACCTTCCTCCAGAGCCTGGAGGAGCAGCTGTCAAATGCCCTGAGAGCCTCTCTCTGCCCAGTGCAGACTATTAATTCTTATGATCATCTGTTTTGTTGAGTGGGGAATGTTCAGCTGTTGATTTAGCCTTTTGAATTCGCGTAGTCAAAAACTTCCCTGGGCAGATGTGGTATAAATGATAGTGATGGCAAAGCTGCAGAGAGGAAATGAGGTGATTAATTTTATTTCCAGGCTTGCCAGTGGCTCTGTTATCCTGGGATGCCATCTCGCTCCCCGTGGCCGTTTCCTCAGGTGTAAAACGGAGCCATTACCCACCTGCTCTCCTCACGCTGAGTTTTGCACCCTTGCAAGTTGAAACAGGCTCTCGTTTGCTCCTGCTGGCTGTGTACACTGGCACCAGAACCTGCCTGTGGCAGCTGATGAGATCTGAGTGACCTGGATGAATTAGCATATGGCAATTTGGGAAGGGAATAAACTGCCTGCTCTCGTAATGTCAGTTTGCTGCTACCACGTCCAAAAAATGCACAGATTTAGCGTCTGCCTCTCCCCAGCTCTGCATGTTGCCCGTGCTGAGTGGGCCCAGGCTGCTTTCCTGGTCCCTGGCCACAGCCATGAGCTGGGCAGTGATGGGTGTTGAGGTGACAGCATCTCGGGCACTGGGCTGAGACAGCTGAATTTGCTGTATTTGTGGCACAGGGGATGCGCTTGTCTTGACTGGACTGTGAGCAGTGAGGTCAGAAGGGGTCCTCTGACTTCCTCCTCGGTCATCCTTAGGAAGCTAATTTGCGTGGTTCTCTTTTTTTCTGAAAAGATTTGATCCAAGATGGCACAAGTGTTGAACGCATAGAGGCATCAGGTTGGAGGATAATGAACTCTTAATTTTCGCTTGGAGCAAAGATTAATATTGTGCATGAACTGCAACCGCTGTGCTCACTGCTGTGTGTGACACCGTGAGCTGAGACTTCTCCCCACAGCATTTATGTCTTCCTTTACTTCAGTTTTGGCATTTTGGGGAGAGGGCTTGGTTGTTTTTTTTAAAGTTTGAGCTGTGCACGTACACACGAGTGAGCAGGGTGACAAGTAGATAAAACTATTTTCACGGGTAATTTTTAGGCGTCATAACTTGCCTGGACTTCCATGGAGATGAGCATTTCAAAGAGGAGAAAAATCTCCATCCGTGGACTCGGGGGCCATCATGCAGCAGGAGAATCTAGAAAGGCAGGGCAGCAGCAGCCTGGCAGGGGTGGGGTGGGAACAGCACTCTTCTTTTTAGCAACACTGCTTGGTTTTGGATGATCATAAATGAGTACAAATGGCACTCCACACTGCAATATATGTACATAGAGGATTAGTTTGTTTGATTGCATCGTCAGGCAGTAGTAGCAATGTTCAATCCCAGCAACTATTGTCACCAGTTTTATCACGTTGTGTTTAGCAAATACAATTTTTTGTGTCGTGACCGGTGACGGGGGATATGTCACAAAGCAGGATTTTGCATTTGCATCTGCTCATCTTTCTTGAGGGATCCTCATTATCTAATACTTGTTACAGCACATCACTGCAGATCTGCTGGCACTGTCAGGTACTATAAACTCAGCGTGTGCATGATGCGGGTCTGTAGCAGGAAGCACCACGCTCCAAAATCTCTGCGCTGATGTCTGCGGGCATGTGCGTCCTCCACCAAATGGCAGATATATGAGGACATGTGCTTTTAAAAAAAAATCTTTATTTCAATCAAGCAATTGGACAGTTAATGCAAAGTTGTCTACAGGTAGTGTGGGGAGAGCACAGATAATCCTGTGCTGTAAACCAGGAATCCTTACCCCAGAAACCGTAAGCGATCTGCTCGTGAAAGGTTTTGAAAGTGTGTAATTGGTGGTTTTGCCTCTGGTGGAGCACCGGAGCTCTTGTCACAAATATACTTGATGTTCCAGATCCTACAAAAGTTATTTTGTCCCCGTTACTTCATGGTCAGTGCACCCACCTGATGCACTTGGTGCCTTTAGACGTGTTTGGGTGCAGATCTCGCAGGCACTCGCGTGAGGCACCGTGTTGTGTTTGCTACCAAGAAGGATTGGCTCCAGTACAGAAGTGTTCACTCATCAGTGCCCTGTCCAGAGCTGGAGCTGGCTCCACGTGGCCCCACACACGGATCCAGGATCCGTGGCTCCCCTGGGTGCCTCCCAGCCGGGAGCTCGCTGTGTCACAGCTCCGTCGGCCACCAGCATCCCCACAGCCCGTAGGATGCTGGCTGCCACTCAGCAAGGACTCTCTACAGCTGAAGTGATTTAAATCACTGGTTGTGCTCATGATTCAAGTGATAAACAAGGAAATTTGAATTAAATAATTTGAACTTTTCCTAAGTGAGCGCTCATTCCCGTTGATTAGGAAGAGTAATACAAAACACATGGCTTGCAGCTAGTCACACACTTGTAAAATTTGGCATGGTTGTACATTAACCAGACAGTGATACTGTATCTCACACAGCTGTGGAGCACTTAGTTAGCTCCAGAATCTTGTGGTTTGCTTTTTAAATTCTTCAGAAAAGGTTAATGACATTAAGGGAGAGTGGTTGTTTTTTACTTGAGATTTGGCTCATATGAAGCAAGGACAGAAATGAAAGGTCAGCTAAAATGTGTAAAACCATGACTTGAAAACTGCAATTATGTTTATAAAACGTGCTTGCCATACTTAATAATTAAAAAGCATTTTCTGTCTTAAATTATATTACTGAGTAAAGAATTATTAGGTGTGATTTTTCTACTTTTCGTGTTCTACTTTTCAAGCAGCTTTACTCTGAGCAGCGGATGTTACTGTCAAATTGATTTTTAAACAGTTGGGGTTTTTTTTTTAAGAGTATTTAATCAATCATTAAAGACTTTGTTTAAAATTCATGAGATTTTAAACATTCATAGATTCTCTTTGCCTTCATGAGCGGGTCCGAGCCCGGCTGGCAGTGCCTCCCTGGGCAGACCAGCAGCCTCACGGAAGGGCCAGCTCACAGGGCTCAAACCATGCAGCACGTGCTGCAGGAGTTCCAAGTTAAGCATTGCTGTTTGTTTTATCATAAAAGCTGATAAGTCTCTGATAAAAATGGGAGGAAAGGAACCTTGGGAAATGAAGTTGTTCCTCTACCGGTAAAGTGCTTTCTGGAACGTCAGAAGTTCCACGTGAGTGAGACAGAATAATCATTCTCGATCGGGAGCTCTGTAGGGCCATGGTAAAAGTGTTTTAAAAGTATCTAATTTAGCATTTCACTTGAAAATCGAGTGCCACAGTTTTGTGGCTGCCTGTGTGTGCTCCAGTGGTCGGAGGAGTTTGGGATGCAGTGCACATTTCCCCCGTGCTAAAGCCGTGCCACCGGAGTTGGCCACTGCTGGTGGCTTTGCCATCCCGCCGTGGTGGGTGGTGGTGGCACCAGCTCCTGGTGCTGCACTGTGGGCTCTGCCCATGGGTTTGGGCTCCTTGGGGCCCGAGCTGGGCACAGAACTGCAGCAGGGCAGACACGGCCACAGAAATGCATCTTCCTCTCTTAATTATTATACGGCAGCGCCGGGAAATGCAGGAGGTTGTGTTCTGGGGCTGCTTCCTCTTCTTCAGGGAGTCAAAAATCAGTCCAGGGGCTTTGCTGGCCTGTAGAGCCACCTACGGCAGAAAGAAACTGAAGCCCTTCCAAATCTGAGTCCCAACTGAAGGTCAACAGATCAGCTACCTCGAATGATTTAAAATGTTTAAGTTTACGCATTGCATTTTCTTATTTTTAATAGTTTATCAGCTTAGCACGCTATCACTGTGAGACAGAAAGACAAAATTCAGGTGGGCTTTTTTGTTGTTGATAATCGTAGGGTTGGAAACAGAGGTTTTGCCTTTACTTCTTAATAAAAGAATGAATGGATAGATGGGTTATTTCCAGCTCTGAGCTTCACTATCCATTGATTTATCCCCTTGGATATATGTGTCCAGCTCCTGTTTCAGCAGTAGCAGCTTCAAGATTCCTGAACAAATGGAGATAGACAGTTGTGGGGTCTCTTCCTTCATTCTACTTTTATTATCTCCAGATTTACTTTATATGCTCACTGCCCCTGCCACAGAGCAGCTAGGCACAGTTTTAACAGCGTTTTCTGGTGTAGTTAAGATAATGTAACAGTTAAAGTTGTTTGTGGAATAGGTTTGCATGGATAAAATCCTAAAATTTAGACTGCAATATTTAGGTCATATTACCATATTTTTAGTAGAGCCAACTGCAAATATACAACTATGTAAAAGGCGAAATAAATTTCAAAATTATTTTTCACTCAGGGAATGCACATTTCTTAAAAGAGTAAACAGCTTGGGGGAAACTTCCCCTCCCCGAATTTGTTATTGCAGACAAACTCCGTGACCTTTATAGGTGCTAATCCTGTGTAATGGATAGTGGAAGTATTTTAAAATGTTAAGGAAACCTGCCCCTTCTTTCCACCCAGCTGAGGATGGCACCGATACTGGCCTGTGAAATCAGAGCTGGGCTCAGCAAGTCCCTGATAAGAACTGAAGCAAATGCTACTCTTTGACAGCTCTAATATGACAGTCCCATTGTCATTTCAGTTTATTTCGAGTAAGTATTTTACATGGTTCAGCACAGCTGTCCATCCAGAAACCTGCATGGCAGCCCCTGGAAAAATGTAGAACTTTGCATAAGTCTTGCAAGGAGAAAACCACTGTTTCATTTTCTCCCTCCTGAGGCCTCGCTGGGCTTTGCAAGTTCACTCCATCTTTTCTGAGCTAATTGTACTCTTAAATCCCTTAATCTGTTTGATATTTGCAAATGTATTCCCCCGAATTTAATTTAGATTTCTGGGTGGTAACTCTATTGTGGTACCATTGGTTTTGAATCCTGTCGTAATTCTGTCAATTACCTGTTCGTGATGTAATATTTTGTATGGGACAAGAATATACTGAGTGGTACACTGAATATAAAACATTACATACTGTAGCTTTTAAGAACCAAAAGCATAAAATTGCATATAAAAACTCAGCAGAGCTTGATTTGCAGTTCGCCTCTGCTGCTAAACTTGGGTTAAAGGTATAGTTGGTAGTGAATTTAATTTTATGGCATTTAAGAAAGCCTTAATTCTGATCTTTGTAACCTAGACGACTTCGTTTGTATCACATTTGGTTCTTTTGGTCCTGCATCTTCTCTGCTTTGCTGTGTGATTTTGCATGGTCGCACGTTGAAGGTGAAACAAAACCCCTCCATTGTGTGCACAGTGTTCTTGAGGAGAAAAAGCATCCAAGAAGGTATTTAGGAACGGGATGCCAGGGGTGCTACGTCACCCTCTGAGAGCTGAACAGAAAGGCAGTATCTGTATCAGCACTGGGGTTTGGTTGTGTTTCTTTTCCCCCTCACTTCCCAGGATGATTGACTGGTTTGCATCTAATGAAATTTTCATGCACATCCACAGAACAGTGGGATTCTGGGGAGAGAGATTAATATTTCAGTAATTACACCATGCCTGTATGTCAGCGGAGTCCTTGGTGCACCCACAGAGGAGCCCTGGCTGTAGGTAGTGGTTCACAGGAACGTCAGGAGGAGGAAATCCAACTTTGGGGGGCTTGTTGCTTTTGGCAAAACATGTGGATGGGGAAAGAAGGAAAGAATGCGCGTGAGTGTCCTTTCCTGGGAATAGGTATTTTGAGGAAAAGATGGGTACTGAGTTAGTATAACATGGGGAGAAGAAAGCCGATTGTTTCTTGGGCTGTGGCAGTGACTTTTGGGTGCTGAACGTCGCTTAGCGATGCCAAGGAAAGGTACTCGAGGCTGGAGCGTGGCTCGGCAGTGTCACTGCTCTGACTTTTCATTTGGGGGATTGCCAGGTGCTCTCTGCCTTGTGCTTTCTACGTGCCTGGTCGAGGCTGGGCTGCCGGGACATTTCACCTTCCGCAGACTCACGCATCCATTTCTCCTGTGCCTCCCTATTCCAGAGAACAGCCCATCTTCACCACCAGAGCCCATGTCTTCCAAATTGACCCCAGCACGAAGAAGAACTGGGTTCCCGCAAGCAAGCAGGCTGTAACTGTTTCCTACTTCTATGACAGCACGAGAAACAGCTATCGGATTATCAGTGTGGATGGAGCCAAGGTAGGAGGCTGCAGGTACCCGGCGTGTTTCTGTGCGGAGAGGTGCGGGACTGTCAGCCCTGGCTGAACACAGAGGGGCTGCGTTAAGTGTGTTACAAACACTCCATTTGTTACAGAATCCGTTGTGCAGACTTGGAGTGATGATTGGGAAAACGCAGGGCACCCTAAAAGTGATTTCGCCCAGCTTAGTTGATTTTCTCTCTGACGAATTTGGCTTCGTGATCAGTGAGCCAAGAACTTGGAGTGTCCAGACTGAGTCAGTAGCACGATATCTAAACCAGCCACCTATATTAGGGCAGATAAGGCTGAGGCCTTTTTGGTGGTGAAAATGTTCTTTCTAAAAGGAACGAGCAGACAGATACGTGCAGACTATAGCTTTTAATGTAAATGCCAGCTGCATATTCACTTCTGCCTGGCTGAACTATTTACAGTTTAGTACTTAATTTTCTTCGGCTTTCACACTGGAGTTCATCAGCCTTAGGTGACAAGTTAGGCATGAAGGCTCTTCCCCCAACCTTTTTTCTTAATTTGTTTTGCATTACCAGAGAGTGTGCTGAAGTATTTGCTGTAAGAATCCAAATCAGTCAGACTGAATAGGCTGCTTAGACAACTGGTTTTATTACAAACTACATTTATCCCTCTGATTAGCCCCTCCCAAGTCACTTGATGGGTGACCACTTTGCCCTAGCAGACCCCAGTCAGAGGTATAAATGAAAACATTTTGCTCATGTACAAAAATCATCAGTCATTTCTGTCAGAGCACAAGCCACAGGGTAACAAGATGGGTTTACAGCCTGTTTATCTGTGTTCCTGTTTGGCTAAGGATGTTAAAATATCGCTGTTCTGGGAGACAGAGATCACGGAAATCATCCCTGAATAAAGCTTTTCTATTTGTCATGCCTATTTCACATACTTGTTTTTCCGAACATCTCCCGTGCTATATTTGGTCATATATTGGCTTATAAATCAGCCATACCGCCTGCTTTAATTGATGGTAACGTTTCACTGGCACCAGCACAGCGTTAATATCTCCCCATGCCCACGCCGTTTGTGCCGGTGCTCCCATCCCCAGGAGTGCTGCAGTTTGCAGCTGGCACACGCAGCCCCTGTGCCCCGCTGGGGGGAAGCTGAGCCCCCCCCAGATTTTGCTTGCCCCCCGTGGGTGCTGGTGCTGAGGCTGCTGCTGGTGGGCTCCTGGCTTTACTACAAACCCCAGGCCAAAACTGCCGCGCTCACAGCAGTGGGTCGCTTGATTTGTGGGTGTGCATGCATGCATTAAGACCAATTAATGAAAACAAAGTAATTACTGTGTGTGGCGGGGGGAAGCTGCAGGGGCAGCGTGCGGCCACGGCCAGAGGTCCTGCCCAGAACTGCGAAGTGCGTGCAGAGAACAAGCTGGGCACCCAAGCTTTGCTTTGTCACCTGCTCAAAAGACATCCAGAAGGAACAATTGCCCCCCCATCGCCCTTTTTAACATGTCCCAGAAGAAGGTGAGCTTGCCATGATTAGAATTCTCCCCTGGGGCTTCCCAAGCACAAATCAATTGCTGGCCACATAAATTATTCCTCTTGTATTGAATATTTGCTGATTAAGGAACAGGTCAGGAATAGATGCTACCTTCATGCTCACCTCTGGAGAGTCCCATGACCCTGCCTGTCCATTTTAAGAGCGCTAATTTGGGAGAAAACCCCGGTGTTTTTGCCAATCTAAGTTAAAAGTTGCATTTTCCCCTTCAGACAACTATTGTTTAGTGTTTTGACCTACTTTTCCAGGCAGAAATGAAACTGGGTAGAACTGTAAGGAAGAGTATAGGCAGCTTCAGATTATGGTGTCCTGCTTTCTGCACTTCCCATTAGAATAAAGCCTTCCGTGTGTTGGCAAATACCAGATGGATTAATGTGACAGCATCACTGTGGGCATAAGTTATGTCTGTTTTAAGGACAAAAAAGCCGATGCTCAAGTAAATGGAGGGACTTGGCCCTAGAAGGAAGGCAGTGATGAAGGATGTGTGTCTCTTACAACTCTCCATCCTTGTCTGCTCTGCGAAGGGGCTGTTCTAACAGTTTATTTTAGACAAATATATGTGATTCACATTGGCTTGCAGAGAATTTCAGTTAAATCCAACCTGTATGCAGATGTTGGATTAATTTCGGGTTGTTTTTTTTTT
>VXAZ01007010.1:0-66438 GCA_013399875.1 Gymnorhina tibicen
TTTTAGGTCTTGCATAGTAAATGAAGTTCTGATTGAAAATAATTGGTGAGATTGTGCCACACAAAAGGTAGCCTTTGTACCATCTAAATACATTGAGTGCAAAACAATTTCTTCATATGCTGCTGCCAAGGAGATTTAGAAGCTGCTGGAGAAGCTTCTGATATTTTTGCAGAATCATTTCACTCTTAAGCTGATCATAATAAGATAATGTTCTGTATAAAAGCAGTAGGACACAAAAACAAATGTGTGGCTAGTCTAGCAATTAGTGTAGTGCAAAGATGAGAACTGTGAAGCCAGTTTTTTTTCTAGCCAGAGAAACCAGGATCTATTCTTAACAAATTGATTTAATCGCTCACATTTAAGGGGGCATATATTTCTACATTGCTCTTTTAGCTATTTTCTGGAAGAGGTATATGTAGCATAGAAATAAATCCTCATATGGAAATTCCATGTGCAATTTCATGATTCAGTATATGCAGTTCTGGTTCAATGAGTTTGTTCTTTAACTTGATAGACGTCAATGAATGTTCTAGAGATGAACACAGTATTTCCACTGTTGCTCTTCTAATTAGCTTTTGAAATTATAAATGCAGTTAAAATTTGGGAAGAAATCAGTATTCAGTTTCAGTCATGAAAGAACAAAGTACACTGAAAGCTCTCCAGGCTCATGGGGACCACATTAGGCTTCAGAAGCAGATTATTTGTTGTTTGAGGAGGGTAAAACCTGAGTCTGAAAGCAGTTGTACAAAGCAGTTTGTCCCTATTATTAGCCATCTCTGAGGTGACTTTTTTAAAACTACCAGCAACAGATCATGCTTCATTGCATTGTCATTTTCCTGACATATGAAGAGTGTGTATTATGCCTGAAAGGTATGTCACTGTGTAAGTCATTTCAATGAATGTCTAATAAGGAGAAAATTTTTTTTAAATTACTGACAGAATTTGACTTTGTGAAATGCGAAGTACAGCATTCTGTTCTGCATGTAATGTATTATTTCACGCCTACTCTTACTCTCTTTTCTTTTTTTTATTCTTTAACATATGTACCTTCAGTTTGCTGAAAAATTTCAGGAATTCAAAGAAGCTGCACGAATAGCAAAGGAAAAATCCCATGAAAAGATGGAGCTAACAAGTACACCCTCTCAAGTGAGTCTTACTGCCTGATTCAAGCATCATACTTCATATCTGTGCTATTTACGGTATTGTTTCCTACATACATATGTATTAAACATTAACAGGGTATTTCTCAGTTACTGTGAATCCTCTCATCAGTCAGCAAGAAGTGTCAAGAAATCTTAAAAATACATTTAACATATACTGCAAAGGAGTCAAAGGGACTTGCTTTAAAATAAAATCGTGTGCCTTTTAAATTCTTTTCCTTTATTTCAGCTTTCCCAAGAAAATGAGTAAACCTAGTTATGTAAGTGAACTATACTAAACACTTTTTTGTACTTTCTGCTATTGTATTCACAAAACTTCTGGTGGTGCACTGTAAATAACTTTTATAGAACAGTCATTGCACCAAAAATAAAGGTTGAAACAGCAAACTATTTTTACTTATTTCCTACTGTGTAGTTTTCTCTTGTGAAATGTGTTGAAGGAAGACAATAGATTCACAGGCTGGTTCTGTAGTTTCATTACAGTTAGCCACGATGTACAGGAAGAGTTTATAAAAGGTATCTCAAAACATGAATTGGGTTAATCTAGGCTTAACTGGAGAATAAGTTATATATTCACATTTACATTAGTTATGGCTAAAATTAATTACAAACACTTTGAATTTGCTTTGGAAAAAGAAATTCCTTGAGGCTTTTATGCCCCATCTCTCCTGTATTCCCTCTGCCCAAGGTTTTTGACACAGTTAGCTGTTTGCTTTGTTTTAAGCAGTAGTGAAGACAAAGGTAATTCCTTCTCTTGGAGAATGCCACAGCTTTAAAACTACAGCAGGATTCCTGAGCTGAGTAGACTTAATGTAGCTGTATCTTTTTCTGGGGAGTCTTTTTTTATTGAATTAGTGTATCTCTTCGGTGCTTTGCACTGTAATAGGCTCCTGCTCTTTGATGGAGTAAGGCAGTTTGCAGCATGCTGTACAAATAGTTTTATTGCTACCAGAAAGCTGCATCTGGTGTCCTACCAAGAGAAGTCAGTGGAAATCAGAACATACACAATGAACAAGCCTCATGTTGTTTTCCCAGTAGGCATTTTGCCCAAATGTTAGGCTGGCTTTTGCAGTTAATGGAAAACTGCTTGCTCCACTGAAATGGAAAAAAATAAGGCAGGGGGCTTTTATGTGTTTACTTGACTGTCTCTAAATTTCTGGTAACTTCCGTAGAGACACTGGAAGTATGTATTTCAGTATAATACAATATACTTGAGTGTCAATAATATACACTTGACTTTAGAAACAGTGAAGTGCTTCACCCAGGCCTCTAGTTACTTGATGTTATAGGCAAAAAAATTGCTATGCTTCTCTTTTGACACATTGATTAATATTTTGTGCTCAGAAGTTAAATCTGACACTGTCAAATGGAGTGAGTTATTACCTGGCTTGGACATAAATTTGAGCTATTCACTCACAGACAAGATGCTTTTGTCTAGCAGCTCATCAGGGTTAAAGCTTTCTCTTAAACTGTGTGAGCTATTCATATTGTTCATTTTCCTGTAGAGAGTTCTTTTTACAGTTGAAACCTAATGTTTTATACTGTAGGCAGTTCCAGAAATGTTACTATGAGTGATTCTATAATGCCTGTTGAGGGCTGCAATTTCATTATGGCACACTTATGAATAATTTCCTGTTCAGACCTTACTGTTCTTCTTCTGGCTTTCACAGTGTTGATAAGCTGGTGTATTATTATAGTTCTCTAACTAATAGAGTTAGTGCCAGTGCTGACACATGAGCATAGTAGTCTTCATTTACTAGTTCCCTAGAGAGAAGGGGATCAAATCAAGAACTTCAGAGTTTAGAACAGATAAGAAGCAATGGCAACATGACAAACTCCAGCACTTCTGTGGCACTGGGCTCATTCAACTGGATTTATGACTGGGAGGAGGATGGGTGCTTGGTACTAGGGAGGGAAGGTGGGACCACAGACACCTTTGAAAGAGCACCTGCTCACATTTTCATCATCTGCCAAAAAGTGGCTGCAAGGCAAACAGTTCAATTGTTGTCTTTTTCAATCATTTTATAGCTCTCCTTTCCTTTTTGCATAGTAATGTATTGCAGAGGGGGAGAGTAAAAGAGGAAGGAGATATTTTTAGTGGTCAGTCAAGGCTTTGCAGGAACCTGGCTTTTTTAATGGAGCTTTGACAGGAAGGACATTGGGAGGTATATGAACTCTGTAATGGTAACTCAGTTATCTAAAAGGATCAGTCCCTCTATAGTCTTGGACTTGCAGGTATCTTCTGGCATTAAATCAATAATAAGTAAGAAAATACTGCATATCAAAACTGGAAAACATACATATCAAACTTAAAACTTAAATAGAATGTTTTATTTCTCTTGGTACAGCTTTAAAAAATGTCCTGATTGTTTACCAGGTAATTAGAGTAATTTCCCATCCTCTCTACTACACAATTCTAAAAGAGTAAAAGTATGTTTTTCTGCTTCAGTATGCTCAAACAGATTGAATCTTTATGAGATATCTCTACAACTAATGTAAAAAACACTGCACAAGACATTTGCTGTTCATTATTGTTTGATGCAAGCCTGCAAATATGACTGGTACATAAGAGTTCCAATTCTGAATGCCCTGCAAAAACTTGGGAAACTGCAGAGAAATAGAAAGCAAGAGTTAAAAGCAAAAGTATCTCAGAAACTGGATATGTATTTGTACTTCAAATATTTAGCAGACTCGAGCCATATTAAAACTTCAGAGCAATTTTGCCTAAAGTCCACTGAAGTTAGGCTGCTTCTCTCAGGTGTTACGAGCTTTTAGCAGAGCTTTTAGCAAAGTGTTGCTCCTATAAAGAGCCTCAATGGTCAGGAAGTAGAAGTTGCATGGGTTTTTTGGATCTTTTGTTTCATCTGATGAAATATGTTCTTCAGATATTTTTTAGTGTGCATGGAACACATAGTAGAAAGAAAACCATACATAGCCTAATTTGCAGTTACTTAATAGCAGGAGTCCCTTTTCCCCTAAGCAATGCTGCTGCTAATTTTAAACTCTTCATTCTCCCTGTTTCTTTAATACTGCCTGTTCTTTGCCTGTCTACCAGCAGGCTTTGCTTTAAGTTTCTAGAAACTCAGATAATAGATAAAATCACCATTTACCTTGACTATAAAGAGAACTTACCTTGTTCAGAGAAAGGCAGTGACCTGGACCACCAAATTAGTAGAGAGATGCTGATTTGTTATATGTGAGTCCCATTGAGTGCACTGGGCTTTCTTGAGATGAAGAGTAAAGCATTGTTTCTGTTTCAGAGAACCTGTACTTTAAACCCACCTGTATGAAGACAGATTCATTTAATAGTACACAGTTTATCTATATCTGGTCTGTCTGGAGGCTTTGGTCTAGAAAGAAGTTGTCTATTTCAGGACTTCTAAGATCACCTATGCACATAGCTATACCATCTGGTGTCCATTTAACTGAGCCTTAGGTAATATAAACTTGCAATCCTCTTACCATGTTTATATAAAACTAAAATACTGGCTCCCCTGCTCTGCCACCTCCTATTTCCCAGATCCATCTTGTAATAAAGAGAATTATTTTGCTCTTGTCATAAGCTCATGGATCTTGCAGTGGCAAACCGCCCATGGTCTATTCTCAGTTATGAGCTTCCCTGTGCACTTACACTTAGATCTGGAGTTCACTGAGCTGCAGGAAGTGATAGCCTGACAATTGTGTCCACCTACCCCCACCCCTTTTTTTATTAAAAGTAACCTTAATTAGGTTTAAGTACAGAAACAAATAGAGCAGTTTGTACAGTTTACAGTTGTACCCCATCAGTCTTGAGAGGTTTCACCCCAATCAGCTGGCATCTGAACCTCAGTTCTTTTTCGAAATATGACTGTACTCTGATAGGTTTTTTGACTGTGGTAATTTCAGATTAAGACCTTTTTTAGTTTCTGAAATTGTGGGGTGGGTAATTTAGTCAAAATAGTCTTGTCTGTGATTCTGATCCCCTCCTATGCAAACTATTAGGAGTAGCTATTGCCTGAAAAGTTTTACAATCACATAATTTTTAATGCAAGAAAGGGGTTGGTTTTGGCAAAATGATCTGAGTTTATAAATTTTTGTCTTCTTCTCTGTAGAAGTTCAAAATTTACTTAGAGCTTGTGAAAAAGATCACTTTCTGGGGTGTTATGTGAATTTCTATACTGTAACAATATTTCATATGTGTTAGGGTGGCACTAGCCAGCAGACTTATGCCATTCCCAGCCAGTACAGAGAAGCACTATGAATAGCTGTGCCAGGGAAGTGTAGGGAGTACTTACTAAGAAGACAGTTTAATACTCAATAACTAAACAGGCTGGACTTGTTTTTGCTTGTTCATGATTTTAGAATCACTGACTCCTCCTTTTTTTTCTGTTCCTTATTTAGTTATCACTAAAAGGTGGCTTGATCTGTGCTGTAATGTCTACTTGTTTTACTTAAAGGACACTTTTGTAAGTGCATGTGGGGGTCTTTTTAAGATGTTGACATTTAATATGTCTTTTGATGAATACCCCACTATTATGTTTAGTTTAAATACTAAATACCACAGTGTCTTCCCCAACTTTGTAAAATCTGGAATGGATATGTGAAGTTATAGTTGTATGGAATAAAAACTTCGTTCATGTCTCAAACCGGGACACAGATGCGCATCTCACAAGATGTTCCTAAAATACTTTTACTCCTCTAATTAATATAAAATGGGAACATATTATTTGTAAACATTTGTGAAAAATCTTTTCCATGTAAGTGGCTTTTTCCATTATATTTGGTGCTTTGCTCTTAGTCAGCACTATTGGAGTTGTCTGCAAGTAAATTTCTTATCAGGCAGGGGTAGTTGTGAATGTGTGAAAGCATTGATTAACCTGTACTTTTTGTGCAAGAGAGACACACTAGAAACTGATTTTTCTTTTGTTCATGAATTTGCAGGCCACAATCCTTTAGCTATTACATAGACTGGGATATTTGTCTACCTTGATTTTTGTTACTTGAATTTCATTCATATTAGAAGTCTGTGGAAGTTTCTGCAGGCTTTTTTTACTGAAAAATAAGCCTAGATGGAACTCGCGCATTTTTTCCTTCTATTGAAATAATTTTTGTGCATTCACATTTGAAACATTTTAATAGGTAGGCTCTGATTTTATGTATCTAGTAATAGTGTTGTAGGAATTTAATCTTAAAGATACAAGCCATCCAAATTTTTTAGTGTGTGATATGTAATTTTTTAGAATACATAATGTAGTTTGAGAAGCAGAGAAAATAGAAGAAAAACTTTTAGCTCCAGAAAGTCTTTCATTTATTGTCAATGGGAACGGTCTATTCTATTGGATGATGATAAAAATAACAATAATAATAATAGTAGTAGTAGTAGTAGAAGACAAAACCATGCAATTTTGTATAGAATAATTTATTTGCCTCTTTATTTTGTCAACTTTCACACTTAAATGTACACGCAAATGTACCTGCTGGTGTGATGAAGGGGAATGAAAACCACAGCAGTGCCTTCTGCTGGGAGACAACCATTAAGTTCTTCAGACGTCCGATTTCATAGCCATAGCTATATGTACACCTGGGTATAGCAGGAGTATTCTCCCTCCTAGATAATGCTATGACCTGCAAGACCTAGGCCAGGCTAGCATGACTATGAAAATTTTTGCCTGCACTTTGCTGAACAAGTGTTCATAACAGATGGCTCATAGGTGAAACTGTGAACGCACCACAAATGGCCCTCACACTGTTCACTTTGGTTAATAAACAGTACAAAAGCTAGATTTTGAAACAAGTATCAGAATTGCTTGTTTCACTGCATTAGAATGTAAAGTATGAGACAAGAATTCTGAGTGTCAAGAGTCACCCACGGTGTATTAGAATGAGGGTGGAATGTAATTCCAGGTAAGAGGGAGGTCTGTAATAAGTGGAAGGTTGGATCTTGTAAAGAATTTATAGGCCAATTGTGTTTTGTACAAGATAATGTGAATCTTTTGGTAATATACTTCTTATGAAATACAAATGATTAAATGTACCATGAGAGATGCTGGAAATCTGAACATTGTATTAATACTACCTAAAATTTGTGTGTTGTTTAAGAATGAATGCTAGAGCTTTTATGCACATAGCCTTTCTGTGCAGGTCAGTTTGTAATTTTAATGTGTTGTTTGTTTCACTTAAGGAGTCAGCTGGAGGGGATATTCAGTCTCCTTTAACGCCAGACAGTATTAATGGGACAGATGACGAGAGAGTGATGGCGGAAGTGACGCAGAACTCAGAACCAAGGGCTGAACCAACCCAGAACGCATTGCCATTTACCCATAGGTACAGATTCCATTCCCACATCCTGATTAAGTGATACCTATCTCCTTCCTTGTTAAAGGGACTTTCTCCCATGTTGTTTGGGGAAACAAAGCAAACCCACTCTCACCCCAAAAATGGACTAATTTTTGGATTTGTAATATTTTTTTAATTAAAAAAAAAAAAAAAAGAGAAAATCTCTTGGAATAAGATTTGGGGGAACATTATAGTTTAATCAGCCCTTGAACACTGGTTAGTGTAGGTGTCCCTTTAACAGGAATCAGTATTTCAGTGTCTGAGATCTTAGTAAAATTACCTGCTTTATAGAATATTCCAATTAAATGATTTTTGTACACATTCTTTAAATGGCTGATGGGACTGGATGTCAACCTTCATTGACAAGTTCTTGGAAGAAAAGGGACTCTTACAGCATTTTTGGATTATGAAGTTTAAAGCGGGCTTTAACTGAACAGTTCTCTGACAGTTGTAAAATTTTTCAACTTTTTTTCAAAATACAAGAGAAGTGTGGCTCTGCTCCAAACTGAATTCTAATGTGTTGCACTAGGAATGCTGTGCTCTATTCTTTAAGACAGGTAGGACTTTTTATTTAATTATACAAGTAGCAAGTTACAATGGATATATCTTGCCTATTAGAAGTAATTTTAAAGGAGTCATTCTCAAAAATCACATAATTTATTGGGACCATGGAGAGTAAGTGAAAAATTTAATAAAGTTAGAACACAGCTAGAAATACTAGATTTTTTTTTAAGCATTGTGTAATTCAGCCTAAGCAGAGTTTAAGATCTCCTGATCAAAGTTTGGGGAATATTAACACTTCAGATATGTAATGCAATTCAAAGTGAGCACAAGTGAAACTAAAATTGTGCAGAACATCTCAGTTTTTGTAAGAGAATAATACTATTAAGCATCTGGGAAAAAAAAAAATATGCATTTTTCAAATGAGAAATACCCTCTTACACTATTTTTTTTAACAGAGTGATTCTGTTTATTTTTATACTGTCACCAGTGCATGTATTATATGTTTCAGAAGAAATCGTGCATTGTGAGAATGCTATGTGCATGTTGAAGGAGTACTACAAATGTTGCAGATCTATCCATGTTCTGTAACAAGTTCGTTTAAACTGTTTGAATATTGAAATTTTCTATCAATATTTTGTGAATAGGAGTTGTGATTAAGTTCCCCCACATGAATAGTGGGGTTTGTTCTTATGAAAAAAATGATAGTTTGAAGATCTCCTGTCTGGTTCTGCATATGCAAATATGTTTTCTGGTATGCCAGGGTAGTAACTAAGTTTGGTCTCCATTGAGCATGACTGAAGACACTTTTGAAACTACCCTGTTGTCATTTTTAATGACGCAGAATAGAGTTTACAAAACTCTTACATGCATTGCATTTTTCAATCTACTTAATGTATGCAGTGTAAGTGCCTAGTTTTAGGTTTTTGTCCTATTAGATATCACTAGCTAGAATTAATTTTCCAACAATAACTCTGCATTTTGAGGTTTACTTCTTGTTCATTCTCAAAAGACCAGTGTTTCATCTTGCTAAGAATACCTTCGAGTTTGTTCGTGAACTAGTACTGAAGAAAACCCAAGTTTATAAACCCCTTATAAATAGAGTAATTTTTGGAATAGTAAGGATTTTATTATTAAAAAATACCTTTTATTGATTTATTATAAATAAATAAAGATGCATGAACACATGCACAAAGGAGATGGAAAGTGAAGCCTCCAGGACTGTGTTAATCCTGGTTAAATGGGCATGTTTTTATAGAGGCTTTTCATAATAATGGTAGGTAGGTGTCTAGGTAGACACACCTAGCTGCTTATGCTGTCTGAAAGTGTGCTTTCTGCAGGCAGTCTGCTTGCCCTGACTTAAAAGGAAAAAAATTAAAACCTTACGCCCCAATTATTGGAGACTCCCTGGACTTCTCATGTGTCAGGAGTACAGAAAAGTACTGTGCTTCCCCTTGCTCCCTGCCTTTCTGATGATGTGGTGTGTATGTGGCACTCCATGTGTGACGGAGAAAAGTTGCTGAACTGAGCCCTTTCCTTGTGCTCCCTGGTAACTTCTGCTGATCCTGAGCCTTTTCCTTCTGCATCCTACATTTCAGCAAAGGTAAAATTTAGTCAGCACTTCTGGGTGAGGAGGGTAGTGCTGCAAGGGTATTTGAGTGTTGTGTTGTTTGTGGCATTTCTTCTCACTTATTTGCCTTTAGTCCAGAAGCTGCTGATCAATCTCTAGGTTCTTTTCAGAAGAAAAGACATTGTGGATTTCCCTGCAGTGAATTTAGCTGTAGGGCATGTGAGAGTCACCCAGGATGGTTTACACTGCACTGAAATAACACTACCATAGCAAGTTTGTTTATTCAATAGATGTGAAGGCTCCATTCTGCTCTGGCATTAACACTAGATACTTATTTTGCGAAGGATGAAAAGGCATGGTCCTCAGTGTGGGTTGGAGCACATGGAAGCAGGTGTGGGGTGGCACAGAAGGAGCCCATGCAGTCATGGGGCAAGTGTTGTATCTTCATGTGCAGGATGAGGTGAGCAGCACTGTGTGGCAGTGCCAAGAGGGTTGTCAAGCACAGCAGAGGCAGGTGCCTCTGCAGCAGAGGAGAGGGAGGGCTAAAGGTTTGAAGGGGGCCACTGTCAAAACAGTGATTTACGGAAGGGGTTTCATGTCCCTGTATGGACTGTAAGAGTTCGACAGGAGTGGAAAAGGTCAGAAATCACAGGTGTGAAGGTCGTGCTTTAGTTTATATCCTACTGCTTGTCATTTTTAACCTGCACACCTGAAAAATGTTCAGTTGGATTTTGTTATGTCTTCGCTGACCAGACATGTTTTCTTCTGCCCTTTATGTTGTAGCATAAGTAGCTGAGGTCTGTTATTTTAGCAGCATAAGTGTAGACTACTTTTGTATTTATAGTTGTTTTCTGACCCCAAAAATCAGCATTACTTGAGTCACCAGTTTTACTAGAACTCAAATGTCTTATTATTTCAGTATATAGTTGTAAGAATTGAAATTAACATTCTCCAGAATATGTCTAAAATTCCATTAATATCCCTTGAGCATAATAGTGCTGAAGTCTAGTTGCTTCAATTTAATCCTCATCTGGAAAATCCTAATGTTCTTCAAAAGCAGTGTAACTCTGCTTGACAGATAAGTGTACTAAACAGTTACAAGTCTTGCACTGAAGATAAACTCTTGTAATTAAATATCTTGCCTTTTTTTAAGCTATGCATGATTGTTAATGTTGAACAATGATGTAATATTATTGTGAACTCCCACATCCTATAATATACCATAGACTGAGCACTGCTGTCATGGGTAAATGTTGCCAGAACAAATGGAAGTAAAATGTAGCCTAAGCATGGCATTAGAATTTTTTTAAGTGTTGTCTGAGACACTGATCAATCCTTTTCTGAACTACAGCTAGTCCAAGAAGACTTTTTTCTAGCAGAATCTAGGTGATCAAATCTAATATTTAAAATAATTAAGACTAAAAAATATATATTTTTGTTCTATATACATATTTCTGTACTTAAGTAAAATTTAGTTTCCTCAGATATATTTTCTGTTTAAAAAATATTCTCCACATTCTTCAAGTTGTGATTTTTTTGTGTTTTTCTCCAGCTGAAAACTGTTGATCATAAAGTGGGGTTTGGAAAGAAAAAAAAGTTGCTAAAAAATTTTAACTACTGCAGATGTGACTGACTTTTAAAGTTTTCACATGACCGTGTCTGTTATGGACCATGAGGATTTAAACTTTTAATAAAAACTATTCAGTTTTAATATTTGAATTATATTCTAAGGCTGAATAGTGTATCTGGTGAACTTTGGAAGTGCTGCTTTTTGATAACTGTTGAACTTGCTCTTTCACTCTTGAAGAGAATACATTTGCTTATAACAAGCTTTATTCCATTTTTGGCACCTTAAGAAGCTAATAAAACACATTTTCAGAAAGAAAATATAGGCGGATTCTTCTGGGACAAACTTTGAAAGTCTTCAATTTCCTGTCAGCCATGACTTGTACCTGTTGCCTCATTTTTTCTTGTAATACATAAACTTGGAATTTCTATTGCATAATGTTTTGATCAGACAAGATATGTGTGTGTTTGTTGCTTGTTAGTTAAAACTCCTATTTTTGTATTCAAGCAAGTTTTTAATAGGGAATTTTGACTCATTGCCTTAGTGAAAATGGACTTAATTCAAATGATTCTTATATCTTAAGATATGTTATTGTCTAGATAGGTTACTACTTAATAATGCTGCATGTAAATCCAATGCTGTACAACAAAGAAAAACCAAAAAGTCTTGCTGCTAGGTTATGCTCTTTCTCTGAGTTTTCATTAAAAGTTGTATATAGAAATCTCTTCAGTAGATTTTTTCACTGTGTGTATTAAAACTACTCACTTCTACAAGCTTAAATATTGTAGTTGTGTTATAGTAGAGGTACTTTGTGAATCAGGCAGAACTGTTAACTTGGCTTTAAGGAAAATCTTTGAGTTAATAATTATTGGGGTGTTTTGTACTTGAATTTAAACTCAAATCTTAGTATTTGGATGTTTACTGTAGAGTTATGCTTCCTTATCAAGTAAGGGGTACGTATTGCTTTTTAAAAAATTATTGGGTTTGAACGTTATTTAACCTGATCAGAGGATAATTTTTTGTTGTGAGGAAGCTCACAGGCTCTCTAATCAAGGCTCCTGCTCAAAGAACAGCTATGAGATGAGATCAAGCTGCTCTAAACTTTATCCATTTGGGTTTTGAAAGCTTTCTGGAATGGAAACGGATAGTCAGGCATTTTTTGAAAGGCTTCTGTGTAACATAGAAGACAGCAACTTCTTCACATGGCACAGTACTATAGTGAACTGTGACATTTTAGGACACACTAGAGGAATTCTGGTAAATTCAATTGCTCTGTTGAACAAGATTATTATTTCCTGTGTCACATTCAGAGAAGAAACTCAGAGGTGGTATGTTCCTGCTGTCAGTGTAAGCAAATAACAGGTTAATGTACAAACTTAAACCTGGATCTAACTTGCCCTCAACCAACATTTTTTGATGTTGTGAAGGCCAGCTGTACTGTTCTTCCGGCCTCTTGTGCTCCACTGGCATGAGCCTGGAGCTTTCCCCTCCTTCCCTGACCCAATTCCTGCTGCTTCCCAAACTCCTGCACTTTTGCCTAAGCTTCTGGAATCTAGCTCAAATAGGGTCTCCTTCAAAATAAAAGTTTCTGCTAGGAAATTAATAATTTGAGAGGAAGGTCTTACATTGTGTTTGTGTGATTATTCTTTTTATGTCTGACTTCCCTGATTTTGGCAATTTCTGATGATTCTTTAAGATATCGTTGGAATACAGCGTAAACCATTTTCATAAGATATATGTAGTAATGGAAGGAGAGGTAGAGAGGAAGAACTCCCATGTTGTATGTGTTGCTTAACTCTTCAAAATTAAGAAACTCTGGAACTAATAGAGCTAATTTTAATAGCTGGGGAAATGGGTGAAAGCAAAATACTAAAAATAATCTAACGCTTAAGAGAGTAATTTCACCATCTCCCCTGTGCATCTAGGCATGTTCTTATTTAGGGTATGTGAATTGCCTACTTCCTGAGGTTTATTTAGTGAGAATTCAAGAGAGTGATGAAATGATGTGAGCTGGGTGTCTGAAATTGGATGACATAAATACTGTCCTCAGGGACAAGAAAGCGCTCTTGAAATATACCTGTCAAATACATTCTTAGAAGAGGAATATAATCCTTATGCAATTTTTATTTTAAAAAAACCGAAACAACAAAACAAGGCAAAACCATACTACTTTTACTATGTAATTTCCCCCCCTTTAATCACATACGTAAGAAAAAAAAGCCCAGTTAAAACCAAAAGAAAATGATCTTGCTTAAGGAATGAAATTCTATTTTTGGAGTAAATCCATTGGGTCCAGCCTATTCAAAGTATGGATGACATTAACGATTGTTAGTCCTTCAGCAACTGTAAACATTGGCTTTGTGAATTGGGGTATGTGATACATAACATTAAATCTGATTCTGTAGGGCGAGTGGCTCAGGTTGGGTTTTTTTGTTGCACCCATTATTTAACAATCATTACTTTTGTTAATATTCTCAATAATACAATTTTTGAACTGCATTAATTCATTTTAGGAGTCTAGTCTAAGCATGAAGTTACCTGTTTTTGTCATTTTTTGGCAGTAGTGGAGGAGCTACTCTCTTTATTCTAGATTTCCCAAGTAATTTACTTGAATAACAAGCTTTTTCTATTGTGCATTTTGATACCAGTGTGAATAGTTGTTTAAATTTGTGACCAGTTTCTGTGAGGTTTGTCTATGATACGATTTGTACATATATTATTTAAAATCTAATGGTTTTTGAGTTGTAAGTTTAAAGGTGCAATCATCTTCTCAAAAAGAATTATTAAAACAATGGTCTTAGAAGATCTTATGTAGACAGTTGATACCCCATGTCTTCTTTACTCCTACTTCCATCAGTGTTTTTGGTATTGTTTAGTGTCATTGTAGGAAACCTTTCAACCATTAAAAAGGGATTACTTATAAGGATTAGGATTAAGGGGCACCTTCTCTATGAAAACAGACTGGGAAAGTTGTGGCTGTTGAACTTGGAGAAGAGAAGGTTGTGTGGGAACCTCACAGCAACTTCCGGTATCCGAAGGGGCCTACAGGGAAGCCAGAGAGGGACTGTACATCAGGAACTGTAGTGATAGGACAAGGAGTAATGGATACAAATTGAAAGACAGGAAATTAGGTTAGATATTAGGAAAAAATTATTTCCCGTGAGTCTGGTGAGATACTGGAGATCAGGTTGCCCAGGGAGGTTGATGTCCCAACCCTGGCTGTGTTCAAAGCCAGGTTGGACAAGGCTTTAAGCAACCTGGTCTAATGGGATGTGTCCCTGCCCATGGCATGGGGGGTTGAGACTAGATGATCTCTAAGGTTCCTTCCAACTCTTAGCATTCTGTGATTTTATTATTCTATAAACTGCAAACTGAACTTTCCTGAGGCACCATGAAGTAGTCCAAGGTCCTGTCCATAATATATCAGAGATCTCTTTGGGGTGTCTTTTAAAAATTTTTTTCAAAACTGGAAAGTGTTGTTAATATCAAAGAGAACAAATACACCAAAGAAATGCTGCAGGTCTCAACACATTATTCTCCAGGAAAGAAAAACCCCAAAAAACTTCAAGAGGAAATAGTCACTTTGTAGAACTGCTTTTCATTTTAAAGTCATCTGTGGAAGGACCTAGCACTTTGAAACTACAAATGTCATGCTTTCTTTGCATTGGAAACTTCACTGCATATTTACCATTTTTCAGCCTCCCATTAAGGAAACAAAACCAGAAAGCCAATAATACCTGAAGTTGCCAGGGAGGAAAAAGCCCAAAACAACCATGTAGCTATTGATCTTCTGAGTCTCAAAGGATTTTCCAACAGTCCTGACTTTGAGAAGAGAAGCCTTTTTTAAAAAGAAAGACAGAGGGGATGTTTTGCAGGACAAACATATTTTTCACCAAGTCTGATCACTCAAACATCACAGTCTCCTCCTCATTGGCTAAGAAAGGAAATACATGAAAGTATTTCAAGACCAAGGTAACATGAACCACCCATGTCTGTAAATTCAGCCTAGGATTAATTCTTGATGAGAAAACTGGGGGCTTTCTTCAGAACCTGAAATTTGGACTATTTCTAATGAGATTTTCTTATGGCAGTCTGTTCTGCAGGTAAGAGTATCACACAGTTTGCACCTGTCTGCACACACACATGCTTTGCCTCGCCAAAGAGACCTCTTCAGTGCCCCATCCTGTGCCCCAGCAGCCACTCAGAAGTGTATGTTAGAAAATAAAGACTCCTAGTAGCTGCTGTGTAGCTGCTGTTTCAAATGCAAGACTTAATCCCGTTACTCTTGCCACCACAAAATACAACACTTGTGCAACCGTCTATATGGGTAGGCAAATGCTAAAGAAGCTTTTCCAGACTTGTTCATTTACTGTTTTCTGTCTCTAAATTGACTCTGTCATTATGATGCATTTATGTGAAATGCAGGACTAATCTGGTATTGGTTTACAGGATACGTATTCCCATCCACATAGAATTTATTGAAAAGGCTATATACAGTTTTAGAGAAAAAAATTGAAGAGCATTGAAGATTTGTGCAGAAGAATCTCCATCACTATCATACTTCAATTCTTGTGTATTTTCTTCATCCCAAGGTTCACTTCATGTTAACTTTGGTTTATTTAGTAAAATCAGATGGACTTGCACAACTTACAGTCAGTAGTCAGGGAAGAATGCCTCCCTCATATGCCTTAGTAAAGGAAATTCAAGTGTTGGTAAAGAGTTTTGAGTTCAAAGTCCACAAGCTCAAAACATCTGTAAAAAAACTTCAGCAAGAGAAAACTTGGCTTTTTGTCAGTTTTGTTATATTAAATTATGTTACAACTCATAGCAACAATATAGTCTCAAAATACAGCCTTACTCCTTTAAAGTCTATACAAACCTGCTTCCCCAAGCCATACTTTCTTGAATATTTGTTAAGTGTATGTTTATAATGAGAAAACATCTCCAGTTGTTCAGTTGCTCAAGTACTTGAGTATCTTCATCCAGATGTTTTACAGTGAGGGTGGTGAGGCACTGGAACAGGTTGCCCAGAGAAGTTGTGGATGCCCCATCCCTGGAAGTGTTCAAGAACAGGTTGGATGGGGTTCTGAGCAACCTGGTGTAGTGGAAGGTGTTTTCCCTGCCTATGGCAGGCAGGTTGGAGCTAGGTGATTGTTAAGGTCCCCTCCAACACAAATCATTCTGTGATTCTATGATAAAGCAAATAAAACAGGCCTGAATCTTTCAGTTAGTGGCTCTTTTCAAATGTAGGGTCTTTATGTTTCCAAGTCACTTGGCCCCTCTACCCTGCACCAGGTGTTGTGTCTTGTTTTCCCTGCTCCCATCTTCTGAAACTTCCCTGTGTTGCTGTTCCTCATCTGCCTGATTTATTCTAAGAGAAAGGATGTATGTTATATTTTGTAGGTAGTGGGGCCAAACCCTGTAGAGTACTTGAAGGAAGTATTTTTTAGGAGGGAGGGGATAAAAAAAAGTCTGTAGTTGAGTACATTTTAGCAAAAGTGAAACTCCGTTAGATGCATGTATCAGTTCAGATATTTTTTACTGATACCAACAAGTTACTCTGCCTCCTGTGTTATTTGAGGTATAGTGGTGGATCATGAGATATGTGGACTTCTCATATGAGAAGCTGCACGTATAGATGGATATCTGCTTCTGAAGTCTTATGTATACTGTGTGATTATGGTTTCACTGCCATTTGGTAGGCCTGATGATAAACAAAGAACTATAATGACAATGTTAAAGAAAGACTAATTAATTACTATTCTTGAAACAGTGTAGAACTCATTTTTCTCAAAATTCCAAGCAGAGAATAAATGGAACTTCATCCTTTAACATCTCATGTTAAAGATGAAGTGACCAATTTAGTCTATGGATTTTTATATTCCTTTTAGAATTTGCTGTATTACTCCCTTCCTATCTGCCCTCTCTCCTTGGAGAGGAGATACACTCTGAAAACAGAAAGGGGATGGCTAACACCATCTTCTGCAAGAATTTAAGCTTAAGAGCCAGTCTTTCATTTTTTTCCTGATGTCGTTTACGAGAATACTACTAGATATGTGAATGGGCAATTTACATTACATCTGACCTGAGTTACAAGATGCCAAGCATCTTAACTCATGAAACATTTCCACTTTGAGTCTTGGTAAAATGTTAACTGTAGATTCCCCTGAAACACACTACATGGATTCTTTCATCCATGGGCTTTGCCATTTATGAAGTTCATTAACACTGGGTGGTGTTAATGAAGCCCATATGGACTTCAAATGAGCTAATTTTAGTCAGTTAGATACCTTAATACTAGAGGATTAACATGAAAAGTCAAAAGCAATGAGAGCTGGCAAGAGAGCTGCTTAAGTTATGAATTTTTTCTTGTCAAAGATACGAGGTAGAAGTGCTGCTATACCGAATTCTGCTTGAGTTGAGAAGAGGCAGAAATGGTGTGTGAATTCAGGAGGTGGCTGCAGCTCCTGTTCCTTTGCTGCCTTTCTGATGCCAGAGTAAATTTTCAGAACTGAAAACGGTACCTTGAGCTGGTACAGGCTCCTCCAGTGGTCACACAGGATGGAGGATTGGATAGAACTGCATGAACACTTCTGTTCCCTGGAACATTTTCCATTCACAGTCACATGTGTCTTAGGAGCTAACTTTGCTGTGCCTGCTGACTTCACCAGTTCAGAGCCAACATGCAGTTGTCTGTGTGGTGCAAAGAAATCATATTGATGAAGCCACTTGTTGGTTTTAGATATTGATAGTCAAATGGATTACCTCTGCCCACTTCTTGGAAGAATGCATATATAAAAGCTAAAGTTTAACAGGGCAGAGAAAAGCAGTTTAGAAAACTCTCTGTATTAAAAGAGTACTAACATGGGGTATTTTTAAAAAGGAGTATTTCATGTTTAAATGAATCACTTATACAAAAAATAGCTTTCATCAAAGTTATGTTTTCTAGAATTTATCTGGAATTCATAAAATGTTTATATGTGTGTGTGCCTGTATATATATATGTATGTATGAATATAAGATGTATCTATTCTTTGACGGATCATTTTGCATCCCTGCAAGACCAATGGACCAAGGACCAGAAGCTCTTAATTTTTACATGAAGTTAAAAGCTTAGCTTCAAGTCCAAGACAAAAGATCGATGCTGTTTTACTTTTATGATACTCTGTAAGTGTCTTGGATTTGTCAGATTAATTAAGATTGCTATATTTTTCCCTTATTTAGTGATAGGTTAAGGTAGTTATTCCCTTGGGGGATGTTGAGGCCTGGGTTCTCTGGTGGAGAACCAGCAAATTCTGCCATATCCACGTGACAATGAGGTCAAAAAATAACACCTGAGGGGCTTCCGTAGTGCCTGACGCCTTTCCTCCTAGATTGGCACCTAAGACGGGGTGGATGAAGTGCCATATTGGGATACTTACCCTCTCTTAGCTTTTAAACATCCAAACCTGCTGAAGATAGGTTTCATCCACTAAACCCTCTTTCCCAGGTACAGCCTTTCTTTGTACCTCCTGGCAGTGTTGCAATACACAGTTTTGCTTTCTGTTTTCCATGGAGGCAACACGGCGTCATGTTCCCTGGGATGGCAGTCACCCTACCATGGCTCCCCGATGGACTGTTTCAATTACTCTCCCTATTCTCCATGTCAAGGTTCCTGTCCAGATAGTGTAAGCCCCAAGAAGACTAGAGTAAAAGCTCATTGATCAAGTAAACATCCAAAGCTGCTTTCTTCTAAGCCATTTCAGGATGTGTCTAAATGTGCAAAGAGCATTCAGTCTGCACTTGAACAAGTTGTTTGATTAAACATAATTGTGTCATGTTGATTTTCTGTCACGTTATAGTAGGCAGACCCCTTGAATTGGGACTTCTATAGTGTCAGCCTTGTTCTGGCAGACATGGGTAGAGGTTAGGGACAGGCACACATAAACACAACTATTTTGTCTGTCAAAAATGTATACTTAATGTGTTCTCTTTTTGAGATTAAGAGTATTTCACAGCAGCACCAAACAGCCATCAAGTTTTGTCTGTAATGAATTGAGTTGGCACAAATCAGCAATGAACTAGAATATAAGAGTTTTTTAATCAGCTCTTAAGCCATTTGGCAAATGAAGCTAGAGTTGTGTGAGGGTGCTGAAATAAAATGTCTGGAATGTCCAGAACTCTGGTTTCTCAAGTACACAATAATAAAGCATTATGAGTGGTCCACATCTTGTGATCAGCTTCAATTGTACAGTTGTTGCCTTTGCAGATTTTACTCCATGGCATTGTGATGTAACGATGCGATGTTCTGTCTTTCTGATATAAAATGCAGAGGGTTTGGTTTCTAAATTAAAGTTAGAGTAGTGGAAATCATTCTTCTGGGACACTGCAATCCCACAGGTAATTAAGAAGTAATTTTCTTCAAATAACATGGTTCAGACAAAAAAACCCAAACCAAACCAAAATCCTGAAAGTGAATTAGAAAAGTACAGTTTTGTTGTCTGAAGCCAAATGCATGTAGGCAATACAATCAGATTAATTTGGCCTGAATTTTAAGAAAATAGCCAAAATAGTTTCCTATGTGCTTGAAGTGTGATCTAACTGATCACTGTGTGTGACTGCAAGTTACCTGTTCACTTTATTTAGGAAATGCTTTGAAATGTAAAACTAATGTAATTACATAGCACCAGTAGTGTGGCACCTACCTTCTGAACTCTCCAGAGGTTTTAGTATTCTGGTTTAATTATTCTTTGGCACTTTAGGAATCATTTGTGTTGGGCTTCTGATCAGCACAGTGGGAGGCTGAAGAAAGCTGTCTTTTAAACATCTTTGTGTTTGCCCTACCCTTTCCCTAGTCTAGAGGCCTTATCAGGAAAAGTGAAATAGAGCTTGCAATACTAGAAGACAAACATGCTGAAATGTGGCACATGGGCACAGCCTCATGAGAGGATGAAAATTCAGTCTCTGCTCTGCTGTCTGTGAATTCACAACTAGCAAAACTCATGAGCAACTTAATTCTTTCCCTGTTGGGTTGGGATAAGTTAAGAAGGATGGGACGAGGAGAGAAGAGGGGAACCAAGCTTTCTATTCATCTTTGAAATCATTACACCAATTAAGTATTAATTGGAAAGAACAGATCTATAAATGTATTTTAACTTCCAGCTGAATTCTTGAACCAAATTGTCTGCATTATTCCAAAAAGAAGATGAAGGAAATCTAAAATCACTTTGTCTAGACTGAATAAATAAAAACTATTAACTATCAGTTAAAGAAGGTGCCATTTTAGTATTTTCTTTTAAAATGGGATTTTTTACAATTAGGGAGAGAAACTTACATAGAGTCTGCTTCCTCTGAGTGTTAACTTGTAGTTAATGAGAAAAGTATCAGTATCAGCACCTTCCCATGTATTAAATTCAATCTTTTGTTTCATCAATTTAATTTGGTTTTGGTAAATTTGGCTCTAGGATCAACATAGTGCAAGCAATATAGTCTCTTCTTGGATTCAGATTTGGTTTAAACAAGGCAAATTTAATACTTCCGTTCTCTTAAAGAACTGGAATGGAAGAAAAATATGACTTGCAGTATCCGCATGTGTTACAACTCACTTGTGTATTGTTTTGTTCAAACATATACAGTCAATAAATATTTTACTGTGATCATATCATGCAACTTACTGCTTGTTCTTCAAAGTACTTCTGAGAGTTCTGTAGATGGTTTAGTTTGGACTTTATATATAGGTTATTGACTTAAGTAATTGCATGGCTACCACAGGAGATAAATGAAACTTAATTAAATTTTCTATGCTTCCATGTAGCTTCAGTTCCCTTGATGGAATAAGCTTATTGTGTTGTCAGCATGTAAACTGACAGTTCATCTCCAGCGCTACCTGTGCGATTAATGCATGTCCATGTATTTACTGGGGTAAGCAAACTGGCAATTGTAATGCAAAAATGAGTTGCACCAGTAGTTATTATTTGATATGGTAAGATAACTTAATGTACTATCTGGGTGGAGGCCCAGTAGTCATAGAATCTTTATGCAACTGCCCAATGACATAGAACTATTTCTGTAGGTTGTTGTATAAAAATGCCTTTCTGTTACTGGTAGTGGAGTTGTGAGGCCCTGCAGCTGTACTGTCTTCTGCTGCGGTCAGTGTTTGCTAGGAAAGTAATATGGGAACCAGCATTAAGGGTTTTTAGAGGCTAAGCTGTCCTGTTGTATCAGTAACAGAAAGTTCAGCTAAGATCTAAAATAAGCATTTGTAAATCATTCACATTGAACCACTTGTAACAGCTGCTCCAAGTTCAGCAGAGGCACAACACACTCCAGTTACAGCTGTGACAGCACCTATAAATGCAGGCAAAGGCTTGTGCTGAGGATCTCCACTACTTTTTTGAGGTTTGTGTCAGACTTACAAGGTTGGGAGAAGTCCCTTTAGCCAGGTCGCTGCTCTGCATGTGGCTATTGTTGCCCAGAGAGTAGCTCTTACTGTCTTCACTCTGTTGTTGCAGAGCTGAAAATCTATGCTGAGCCCCATAGAATCGACCTGTAGCTGCCACAGCCTCTTGAGCCATATCTATACAGCTAAATAAAATGTGCCTTGACACTGAGGTCTGTGGGCTGAATTGTTTCCTCGTGTTTCCTCTTCTGTGCCCATTCAGTGTCCTTGCAGCTGTAAGACACAGTTACTGTGGTTTGTATTACATTTTTTTCCAGTCTGACACACCTGCAGTGAACTGAAGGCTTCATTGCCACCCACTTGAGCGGTATTCTCCTGGCACAAAAATACAGATCAACACTGCATGCCCAGGAATGTTTCAGATGGGAACGGAAGGGTTACAGATCTCATAAAGCCTTGGAAGACTGTGAAGATGGAAGGGTGCTAAAACTGACTGTGGGCAAACTGTGCTTAGAATCTCCTTGGCCAGGTATCACTGAGCAGGGCAGTTTGCAGAGGGTGCAAACTCCCCAGTCCATACAGCCTTTGGTTTGGGAGCTCAGGGCTTTTGGCCCTCTTTTACTAAGTGGAGGAAGTGGTCACGGTGAAAGAGGTTGTTCCTTTGATGCCTTAAGTTTTAACTTTTGTATTTTCAAATCCTATACTGCTTAGTGTGTAACTCTGAAGTTTCTTGTAGCCTGCTAACTTCTGTTCGCTCACGCCAGTTAGACACAACAAAGCTTCTCAAAGCCTGTTCTCCAAGGACACCCGGACTGTCCTAGACCCAAAAATGTGTAAACCAATATCTTTAGAAGGGGGGTAAGCTTGGGGAATTACATCATTAACTGAAGCTTTAATTGGAGAATTAACCCTGATATGCAAATGAACCAAACTTACAAGAGTGTGAAGATCTTGCGACTCGGGGTCCATCTTGGGTGTCGCCTTTGGCCTGCCCAGGATGTATCTTTGAAGGCCCTTCAAATAAATACCTACCTTTATTCCCTTTTTCCTGTCTAGTCTCTGCTTTTTAGGTGGCCACCTCAGGCATCACCTTGTCCTTACCACTGCAGCATTTTTGTGGCAAAGCTGGGGAAGTTTTTCAAACTCACTGAGGTATAATTGAGAGCACAGTTCAGTGAAACTGTTAAAATCTGAATAGCACTCAATGAGACAACTCAGGTAAGAGATGTGTAGGGAAGTTGAATACTCTATTCCATTACATTGCTGATAGAGTACAAATTGAATCAATGCACACCTAAATTGTTATTATAAATAGGATTTTTGAAAGAAACTTGTGGTTTTGCCTAGCCAGGGGCCTAGCAGAATTAATCCATACTAACTCAGAGTGTGAATTTGCAGTTAAATGCTTTAAATTCTTGTGTGTACAGATGAGTTCTTCAATGAAAGTGTCCATAATTCGAATCATTTTAGTGTCAGGGTTACCGTGTCCTAGTAACTGACTTGCCAATAGCCTGATCATCTAATTGATTTCTTAAAGTAATTAAGTGCTATAAATGCCAGAGTAAATTTTTTCTTTGTAGCCAAATACCTAGTCATTTTAGAAAATAGGATATAAGTTCCTAAATAACTTTGGTTGATTTTAAAAACATAATTTTGTTGGAATATTTGAAGTATTCAGCACCATAGCAACAGCAAGGAATTATGCCTAATGTTCAGTGCACTAAAAAAACTTGTTAGGTATCGGTTGTACACCACAGATCTGAGAGTAAACTATTTCCAACTATACCAATATGTTATTTCAATAAGGGAACAAGGACAGTTTCTTTTTTTACTTTTTGAGAATATGTGATAATTGTTAGGTCAATAAGGTTTTAACGATTACTGCAAAAAAGCTAGAAATTAATTAGCCATGCTTGTGCTTTCAAATGGCTAAAAGTTATAAGAAAGAGTTACTGTCCTTTGTTTATGCTCTGTGCCTCCATGAAGAGATAACAAATTCTGTTTACTTTATAAAATTTAATGACTAAGATAAAAATGAGATCTTTTTAGAAGTATAAAATTAAAAGTTGAGCCTCTTTAGAGAAATCAGGGACTTTGTTCAGGTTAAATACAGGTTTTTGGTTTGTGATACAGTGTACAAAATCATGCTTAAAACTGTGCTTAACAGTGTAATTTAAACAAGAAACAGAGTTTAAATGTTACCTGTAAACACATCCAGAGTACATTAGCATGCAACAGGAGAAACTTAGTAATGTCATTGTTTCATGTGAAGAAGAGTGACTCTTTGCTTTGTCCCTCCCTTTAACTTGAGTCAGGACTGGGACCTAAGTCCCACGTGGATAGAGATCATTGCTGAAGCATTAATTTTGTGTTAATACCCAATCTTCTGCATCCCATGAAGTGTCTTTCAAGAGCTTCTCTGTTCTATTGACTCTTAGTGTTTCAGTAAGCAGTGAACACGTACTTAGCTGTTTTTAACTCTGTCTCTGTTGCCTTTTGCAGGCATACCATGCTGGGTTACTAGAAGTAGTATTTATGTGAAAATTCCCATTCTTAAAGAGAATTTTATATCCAATCTATTCCCCAGTGATAAGTTCCCATATTGAAAGCAGTCTGTGTTATGGTGGTTTCTATAGCCCTGTGATGGATAAAGGCTGTATTACAACATACAGAGCATGGCTTTAAGTGGTGGATCTAAACACAGTATGGCCACCCATTTTCATTGTACAGTTGTCTGCTCTGTAGTGGAAAGAGTCTGTATCATTATTCAACTTCTTTTGTCACTTTCATCCATTAAGTCCACAAAGATATTGATCCTTCCCCAGTGAGCTGATAAGGCACAGTACAAGAGCTGCCTAAGAGCCCTACTGCCTGTAACAGAACTGGAAAGGCAAGTCTTCTGTCCATGGACTGCATGGGTACTCTGGGTGATTGAGAGTCCAGTCAAGAGGTTGGTCAAGCTGAAAGGCTAAATGAAAGTGAAAGCTCATATGTGAAATGAGCTTTCTTATGAAAGCTCATAAGCTCACCTTGAGGGAGAAATCTGTTGTATCTCCATATATTGTAGCTGCCCAAATTTGCAGAAAAATCTTCTGCATTTGCCTTCTACATTGACATAGAAATTGGGAGTTCAAGCATATTGTAGCTCCAAGTTGAACAAAGGTGTGTGCAAAACAAAATAACATATCCTGGAGTGGGATAAACCTTCAATATTTGTACAGAATGATAGACACCCAGACATATAATGCTCTCACCTGTTGATTGCTCATTTCACCCATTCAGCTGCCTTTCCTGCCTTCCAGCAGGGTGGCTTTGATATTAGGCACCTCACCTAAAATACAATGTGCTTCAAGGGCCTCCTTCATCTCTTTTGCTATGAGCTGATTCACAACCATCTTTCTCTGGTTTTGTGCTGATGTAACTCCAATGAGATCTTGTAGATATTCCTTATCCCAAAGGGAAGAACAGATCTTTCATGCTCTGTTAATGTTCCTCCTTCTCTCCCCAGGGGACCTATCCTCCTTTGCTAAAAATTCTTTTGAATACTCTAATTAAGGATAAAGATCTCTTTGAATATTAATTAGTTTTTCATTGGCCTCACTCAAAATATTTAACTCAAAGGAATTTCCTGGTAATTATCTCTGGATTATAATTTTGAGAAGATTTACTCTTTTTTAATAAATTCCAGTTTATCAAGTAAGACTTCCTTTTGTATGTGTCCGGTTAATCACAACTACATTTAAGACAGTGAGCAGTGGCTGTGAAGAGGCAATTGTTTTGTATCTTAAGTTTTCTTCTTAGAAAATCTGTTGTTCTTACTCTAGCTTTCTCTCTTTTTCTGTTCTTTAATTGTTTAACTGGGTGACTCTGTGCCACATGTACATAAATTCAGAGTTGGACCCCTACAAGGAGACAGCTCTGCAGGGAGACAAAAATGGCAGAACAACTCAAACCCTTTCTTTCTTGCCTCTTCCTGGAGTGGTGAGATAGAACCTGGTCCACTCCACAGCTCTTCCTTCAACTTCTGGCTCATTGTAGGGCTCCTCCTGCTCTATAATTTAATAGAAGACAAAACTCCTTTCTGTTCCCTATTACTCTGAATATTCAAGAGAGAGGGAGAGATTTCATTACCGAGGGCCTATGGTGTTTTAGGGCTAGCAAGAACAAAAACTCCCCAAACCCACCACATGTTTAAAGCCTTTCCATCATGAAGTTGTTTCACACATTTAATAGATGGCCACAGAAGATGCTTTTTGAAATCTCCAAACAGGGGTGTAATTCCCAAATTGCTTGTTTAAATTTCTTCTAAATCAGGACATAAGCTGAGGAGCTTGAGTCTCATTTTCAGCATGAATGAGAGGAGGTTTCTTGTGAGCTTTTAGGAATGCCTTGAGGGATGCTGCAATCCCTCACTGTGCCAGCAGAGTCAACATCTCCGTCAAATCAGGCAGACACATCATTTCAATGCAGGCAATAGCAAGCAGAGCCTGTTGCAGAGATCTTGCCCTTCCAGCCTTCAGCATTAACTGAAGCTTATTTGATATGGAGGATTTAATAAGGACCTTTTGCAGGATTCCTTTCCAAATGCACCAGGGAGTTTTACATAAACCCAAATACTTGCCTTACACTTCCAAGGAGAAGAAGCCATCCTTTCTGTTCACTGGATCTCTCAGATACTACTGCAACAGAACCAAATGGTTCTCAATGCCCCTGTGCTTTGTTGAGCATGAAGGGCTGCTCTGTAAGTCTCACCAGCCTGGCTGTCAGAAAGCGTCACTCCTTGCTGCCAGCACAGCTGATGCATTGTTACCAGCTGGCTGACAAACCACTCCCTCTGCTTGATAATGCTCACTCCACCAGGCTCTTGGACTGCTTCCAACACATGCCACTATTTATGATCTGGGCAGCCGCTACCAGGACTCTGCTCTGTTCATATTTGTCAAGTCTTATGAATTTAGTTACTATACCAGAATCCACATTTTATGTTGAAAGTACTCCATTCTTACTTGGCTAAATTCCTCTTCACATCTGCTGTCCCAAGACAGGGCTACTCACCACACACCTGCAGTGCAAATCACAGTGACAGCTGAAGAAAATAATTTACCTGCTCTTGAATAACAGTAGTTTCTTAAAACCATGACTATGCTATAGAATAAATTTTAAACTAACTAATTTTATGCAATGAATTCAATATTAAGCCCCCTAAATATTAACAAAGCAGAATTCTTTGCACACTTTATTGTTATAAATCTGAAATAAACCTTAAACCATGTTTCACAGTGTTGGTACTGCATTCAACTAAGCAAACAGTGAATAAGCAATAACGATTCAAAAAGCAGAAACATAATTTGAAGTGCTTTTGTTTCTTTGTTTCATGAAGGCATTTCTCAAAATAACTTCATTCTGAATGCAACTCATCAATGTATGCTTATCCCCCCTTCCCTTTGCAAGCCTTCTCCAACTGGCTAAATGTGGTGACTGGAGCTTTTCGGATTAATTTTCCTTAAGTGACCTACTTTGCAGAGAAAGATAATCATGCATTTATAGCCTCTGGCACACTATTCAGGTCACAGATGGACAGATACCAAAGCTATTCCTCAGTGACTTACTGGGCTTGTAACTAATCCCCAGTGAGAAAGGAGATTGGTCTGATGTTAATTGGTCAGAATGCCTAAATGTATGGAAGGAAGATCATTGACTCCTACTTCAATTTTCAGAAGGTATCACAGTTAGGCTGTGTGGTACCAGCCAGCAGTTTTTCTAGAAGTGTTTTGTGAAAATGATTGAATTACTGGATGTCACAGATGTTAAATATTTGATTTTGAATCCTTTGCCTTGACAGTGGGACACCATGTCACGTTCTGACTGTGGACATGTCTGATGTTATGCATATACGAGATACCATGGCAAAAACCAGGGATCGGAGATTCAGGAGGGTTTTGACCTTTTGCTCACTAAAAGTTGCTTGAGATCCCATGAAGACCTGTCATTGTCAGACCCTAAGCTCTGCTAGGAAAGCTTTTTTTTTTTTTTTGGTATTAGCATGGTAGTTGAGCAAATAAAACTCATATTTTGCTATTATCCTTTAGAGGATCCCTTTCTCTCTCTTGTATTTAGCACCAATGGGATTTATGCAGAACAACTTGTCCTTGTGTTTTCAGATGTTCTGAAGTTTCACAAGGGAAATGACCAGGCTTTATTCTCTATTAGGGTATTTTTAAAACTTTGGTGTAGCTTTTCGTGCTGAAAAACAGGCAACAAGTCAGAGTGTTAAGGATGTTTCTTTTTTAGAAGGACTGTCTTGAAACTTTGGACTCATCAGGCAGTCAGTGATGTTAATTCTGACAGGTTTCAAGAAATAAGTGTTAAAATTATGACACTGCCAGCAAAGGGATGGATGGTTTTCAGAAGAAAACAAAACATGTATGCAGGTTGAATGCTTGCACTACAGGACTGCAAGTGTGTATGACTACGTGTCCGCCAGTGTCTATATACAGCTTTGCACCACAGTGCAGAGCTGGAAAGCGCTCTGGTAGAAATTATACTGTTTGGATTGGTGTGATCGCTGAGTAAGTGTTCATATTTCAAGTGCTTTGTAGAGCACATAGTCTCAGAACACATAAGGGATGATTCAGATTAGGTTTAGATATTTACAACTGTTAAGACAACCTGTCAGGGCTGTGTATGCATTTTCTATGACAGAATCTAATGCAGTGAGGGCAAAATCAATTCCTTTTAGCAGCAAGCCTTTCAGACAGGAATTAAGTAAAAGGTTTTAGAGAGAAAAAGAATGTGCAGCTCTCCTGTACCTATCCAAGAGACTGTAGTGCACCTGTTCCACCATCAAAATTCTTGTTACGTGCTTTAGCAGTTTTTGGGACTGCTTTGGACCTTCCATGTGTCCATCATCTTCTGGATCTGTGTGTTCCCTTTCACAGGGGTTAGCTGCAGCATCTCCTCCTCTGAGGGAGGAATTCATTCTATCTGAATCGTGTTTCCCAGTGTTTCCTCAGGAAGGGTTGGTAAATTTGAACCAGTGTAGCTTTACAAATACAATGCAGATACTCTCAGTCTAACCTAAGAACAGCCTGCTGTAAGTGTGCTTTTATCTGGTTCTGAAGTAATTAATCTAAATCCAGTTTTAACCAAACTAATCCACAGAACATAATTATATTATCTTCTTTGTTGTTTTTATTTTCTTTTTCTTTTTTTTTTTTTAATCTCAAGAAAGTATTTGAGAAAAGAAAGTCAGAGGAGTCAGGACTGGTTATGGGCTATGTTAATCAAATTATGATTTTATGAAAAAAAAAAAATCCACACCTTTGAGACTGTCTTTCCCGGTATGATATCCATTAAGAAGCAAAAGGATAAGTCTAAATAGTTAGAAAGTCATTGTATATTGCCAGATACAGAACTAGACTAATTTAAGTAGTATGTTTCCATTTTATGGAACTGTAGCAGAATCTGTAGAAGATACAGTAACAATTTTTCATAGAAAAAAAACCAGGATATGCTACAAACAAGTCACACCTGCATTACAACAGGAACGTTCCTGCCCACTATGTAGATCTCTTAGGGAAAAAAAGTACAGTTGAGAAATAACACTGATGCATTCCTATTGAGAATAACCAATTGAAAAATAACTAGATCCAAAGAAACTTTACAGCTGTTGAACTAGGGTAACCATAGCAGTAATAGAAAATACATGCTTCATATTTCATACTGACATTCCATTATACAATGAATAACTTAAAAGCTCCTGGCTATTTTCTTGGGACACACTATAGAAGGGGCACCAGGCAAAGGTGAAAGTGATACACACCACAAATCACCCTCACATTATTACTCATCACTACCTGAATGTCTGACTTCTAGGTTCTTTGTGGATTAGAAGGGTATCATTGTGGATATACGCATTATTAGATTTTTAAAAAAATCCTTTCACTTCTTTAGGATAATAAATGATTAAACACTTCTCAGCTTTTGACTGTCTCAGATACAGCCGTTACATCAGTTTGTGTGCATGTATCTTCTGAGGGCAAAGATGAGCAGTAAGGCACATTTTGTAAGCGAGTATCAGTGTCACATATAAACGATTTTCTGGTAGCCAGCAGTTGCCAGTAGTCCTGCAGGACTGCTAAATGGAACTCACTTGCATGAAACTACTGGATTGGATATTTTTTTGTCAGATCAGAACATAGGGAAGGAAGTATGAATATAATAATGGACTAGATATTTTGAGCATTCTTTTAGTACAATTTGTTGATCTCCTGGGCTACTGTAAATGGAGCTTAAATCTGATTAGAGGAGAAGAAGAGTGGACATGGTTACAGAAATTTGTGCTTATCTTCTTGAATATGTGAGTCTGTGTTCCCTAATGAAGTAGGATCATCATTATTTTAGTTTAGTCCTTTAAGATCTAAAATTTCCAGTAGTGAACTTCTAATTAGTTTTATCACTAAATGCTAGAGCGTATTCCTCTTCTGGAGGACCTTGTATTCCTGTTCAAGGGGACAAAGTACTATTTGGGAGGAAAAGCTGGAGCACAGAAGAACCAGATACAGTATTTTAGTGAAACAGTACACGTGGTCTGAATAGGTAATGAATGTTACCTGGTTTCTGGTTAATTTTGAACACCTAAGGAACCTTTATAGGAGTCATAATGTTTTTGAAATATGCTTTGATGGCATGGACTTTGCATATGCAGGAAGTGGAAGAAAGAAACTAAGTGGACAAAATGATGGCAGAATATTTCAATATACATGTGTACAAAGTTCAAATAAATCTATGAACTTACATGCAAAATCATAATGAATTATAATTAATTTAACAATATTAACATAGCTATTTAAAATATATAATCATAATACTTCTTCATACAATATCATTTTAGTCAGAATTACAGATCTTTGATTTTCAATTATGCCTTTAATAGTGAGCTAATTAGACAAAATGAATTCTTTTCTGTATGTATCGTCCATGTAGGTGTGCACCTCACATGCTGTTGGTATTATACAAGTACACATTAATGAGCTAGTTGCATATAATGCATATAATGCATTCACCTGATGTGTCTGAGACACTTTTACTTTGCATACTGAGTGTAAAGATATGTATGTATGTTCGCTGCAGATGATAGTGAACTAATTACCTGTGAAAATTAAAGCCCTATGTTTGCTAAGAGAACAACTAAATTGTAAGCAGGAATTTTCCTTTATAAGCTACTTCAATAAACTTCAACATCAGCTTCCACTTTGAAATAAAGCAATAGTGTATCCATCCTACTTGATCTCTACTCTCTTTGCTGATATTAGTGAGGAAAAACATACTAACAGTATTATGAAATTCAAGATCTTTGGATTTTGCAAGTGCAAATTAAATATGGTATTTAATAAAGAAAGTATATTTCAGGAATGGAAGACTTACATTAAGACAACAAAGCTGCACTTCCAAAGCACTTGATTTGTGCTCATTAATCAAGTCAATGACAAATATTTTCCTACAATATATTTAATAAAGTAGTAGATTAAGAAAGCCCTTTCATTCAATATGCATATATTAAAAGAGTGACTCATCATATACATACTCTTGAATTGCATGCTATTGCTTTTGGGAAGCTGACGTGGATTTCATAATCTTTATTATTTTATTTATAAATATACCCTGTTGAACGGGGAAGGTAGATGTTGTTTTCCAATAATGCTATACCTATATTTTCTTAATTTATAGTTTTGATGATTTGAGCATTTGGACTCTCATTTGGTTATTCAGTCATGTAATTTTTTGCATAATTTTCTTTTTGCTGGATATTAAAAAACTGTATAAGACATTTAAAAAGCATAATGGAAGAGATTTGGGGGCTCTGACCAGTCTCATTCTGTCTGTGCAGTTCGACAATCAGCAAGCATTGGGAGGCAGAACTGGCCACGCTCAAGGGTAATAATGCTAAGCTCACAGCAGCCCTGCTGGAGTCCACTGCCAATGTGAAACAATGGAAACAGCAACTTGCAGCATATCAGGAGGAAGCAGAACGTCTTCATAAGCGGGTAAGCCAATGCAAGTGGCCAGGATCCCTGAGGTGAAAGTACTGGTGACTGTATTCACTCATTTTCAAGTAAAACAAGTTTACTGTTGCAGCTTTAGGTTAATCTTTGAGACAGAAATTAATGATTTCTTTAAAGCATTTCCTCCAGTTGGAAATTATTTTCTGTGGAGGAATTCTTTTTCTGCAAAGGTTATTGTTGCAGGAAGTTATCAAACCTTATGACATGTTTGGCAGCTTTCACTCTTCACTTGATGCCATCACATCTGTTTTGTGACATTCTCCATAGCATTGAAGTCTAGTCCCTTTTGCATTTAAGCCCTCAGAAACTTGACATCAAATCTGTGAATTCAAGAAACCTTATTGTAGTGTCCTCATATAACAAAGATAAACAGCTTACTCTCTTCCTTGCACACAAAGGACCCTGAGCAACACAAATGCAACTGAAAACCAAGGTCACTACATGCAAGTTGAGATCTGCAACTATTTCCATACAGAAGGGACTGGGTCCTGTTACCTTCACGGCAAATTTTGCAGAGGTCATTTGGCAAACCAAAAGTTGGTTCGCAGTGGGGGAAGGAAGGACATATGTTTGAGGAAGGAATGAAACATGCAAGGTTGGAGGCTAAGTTATGAAAACAAGTATTCAATATCTAATTTATCTTCTCTTTGCACGTGTAAGTCTCTATATTGTATAATCCATCAACCTTTATCCATATGACCTCATCATAGCTCAGGGCACATTTCTCTGCAAAGTGAAGGCACAAGTAACATGTGTGAAGGAAAGATGTCTTCGATGAAGCTTTATCACTTTTGTTAATAAAAATTAGCTTATAAAAATATCAAGGACATGTACTTAACACTGGAGTGGTACTATTTACAAGGGCATGTAGTGATAGAACAAGGGGGAATGGCTTCAAACTGAAAGGGGGTAGATTTAGATTAGATATTAGGAAGAAATTCTTTACTGTGAGGGTGATGAGGCACAGAAAGAGGTTGTCCTGAGAAGCTGTAGATGCCACATCCCTGGAAGCATCCAAGGCCAGGTTGGATGGGGCTTTGAACAACCTGATCTAGTGGAAGGTGTTCTCCCTGCCCATGGCAGGGGAGGTTGGAATGAGATAATCTTTAAGGTCCATTCCAACCCAGGCCACTCTATGATTCTGTGACACTTATTTAAGAAAAAAATGCAAAAAACCCAAACTAAACCATTGCCATTTTATGCATGAAAATGGGCTTCATGAATATGTTGAAAAAGAAGAGTTAATATTGCAGACCTATCAATTTGGTTTTATATGCTGTACTGACCTATAGGAAATAAAGTATAGCAATTGCAGCTAGCCAAATCCTGCCAAATCCATCTTTCAGACCTTTGCTGGACTTGTCTAACTGGAGGGTGTTTAGGTAGTCCCAAGATTAATCCTGTATTCATCTGAGGTGTGAGAAATTCAGTGGGCTACACCTAACCTGGATATGTGGAAGAGAAACAAGAATACCCTGAAGCTTAAGAAACCTAGGAAATGGCAAGCTGCTGAGGATGTCCTGTACCTAAACTGACTTGCAGACAACACTCCTCAAGTCCCAGGCAAAGGATTTGATAGGAAAAAACAACAGTTTCCAACGGACTGTGACTGTGTGTGCCATAGCTGACTGGACAAAGCACATGAAATGTAATTAAGACTGGTGCTTTTTGCAAAGTGCTTTCAGTTCAAGAAATTGGCAGTTGGTAACAAAATTTTGCTTTAGAAATGTTCCAGTCAAGCAGAAGCTTGTCATGTGTGTTTGTACAGAGGGAGACTGTCACTTTTTCTGTCATCTCATTTAAGCTTCTCATTCGGAAAAGGGGGAGTTGTAGCCTGTGCTCCAGGTTTGTGAATAGGTGATAACAGCCACTGTCGATAAAATCATTTAAATTACAGCCTTGTATTAAAATTACTACAGTACAAATGTTCAGGTGAATTTCAACACTGGATAGGCTTTACAGTGAAGAACTCATTGCTAAAATGGGGACATAATAAGATAGCATTCTTCCTAATAAAATGTACTAATAGCTTGTGCTGCAAAGCTTGACACAATACAATCCTTACCTAAGAAAGAAAAGTAACGTACAACAACAGCAGCTGTGTTTGCCCTGGGAGACTCAACTAGACAAGACAGGTGAAGATCCACTTTTTTTTTTTTTGATGTTACTCCCACTCTTGGTCATATCCTATTTAAAATCTGTTATTGAAAAATAAAATTAATGAAAATAAAATTAATGAATATAGGAGTTTATAGCATGTCATTTTGCTTTTATATGATACTACATTTAACAGTAGTAATCAAGTCTTTGAGACTACATTCATTAATAGCGGATGACTTTTCATAACCTTTTCTCAGCAAATTTCCTGCAGTTATTTTGTATTTCCGAGAAAACACAAAAGGGTATCATCTACACTATGCTCTTTTGATCACTGTTTACATGCCATGATTAAATGATTCTGTAATCCGTGACCTCAGGGCTTGCTGATATCTTGCAAAGAATTTTTGTGCCGTGCCTACCTTTCTCTGGGAATGCCAGTAAATTACAACAGATTCGTTCATTGGGAGTACTGCCCTCTGTTGGAATTGCTTTTAGAAAAATGTAGACTTGGCTAACCCAATAAATTGCATTGTCTAGGCAAAAAAATGCATATAGTATTAAAAAAAATTCAGTCTCAATCTGTTACCATACAAGAACTCTTCTAACCTGACTGATCTTTCAAATTGAATTAGTGCCTCACTTCAAAAGAAACTGCAAGTCAGATGCTTCTTTCTCACACAGATTAAAAATGTCCTGTTGAAATGGCAGATATGGAGACTGTTGGTTACAGTACATGTGGTAGCAAGCAGTGTTCAGTCCCTGTCTTGTGCTATCTTTCTGTGCAGTTTAACTGTTCAGTATAAACATGTAGCTGCAGTTGATCCAAAAAATGTTCCCCAAACTGGAATTCCTCTCACCTGAGATTATATGTAAGTTATATATCAAGTCTATATTATGTCCTGCCTTAGAAGACAAGGGTAACCCAGGTTCTTGTTAATAAATCCCTTGGGGCGGATTAGACTGAAATGACACTGAATAGTCAGTGTCTGTAAATATATATATGGTTTGTTTTAGAACAAGTCGGTTGGAAAGGAAAACAGGTATATAGCCATTTTAGTTGTTATTATCTGTAGTAACATAGCAATATCAAAGTACAAAAATAGCACTTTAAAAATATGTAAGGAAGAGAAAGAGAAAAAAAGAGCAAATATAGAAAGATTTATGGTCAGCCCCCACCGCTGGATCCAGAAACGAGACTTGGTACAATTTGGATGTCTGTAACTCACAGTGAAGAAGGTGGTCCATCGAGGATGGGGAAAGTCCACAAAACTCAAAGATTTAATGAGTTTTATATGTTCAGGTTCAGGTGAGAAAGCCCAGTACCTTCACCGGGGTGGAGAGATTTACACTGGATGATGTAATAGTGTGACTCACTGGACACTTCAGGAGTCTTTGGTGGTCTAAGTTGTTACAGCTGCCTATTATGCCACTGCAGTTTAGTTCAGTATGGCCCATTATGGCCCATCAGCAGAGATGAGCCTCTTCAGGCACATGTGAATGTCCCTGATACTTCCTTGGCAGCCCTCTGCACCTGGGTGGGTACTTTGCACATCGGCAGATTACCCCCGAATGTCTGAGACTTTAGCATTCCCGTATTACTTGTGGATACATTCTTCTCCCCAGATCTGGAATGATTGGACAGCAGCACCCCCTTTATCTTACCTCAAATTCCAGTCACAGTCCAAATTCCAGTTAACAGGTGTATTTGGGGAGGGGTGGCCTTCGGTGGTCACAGAAAAACAGCTGCTTCTTTGCAGTTTGCAATAGTGTGCAAAAGCCCTCCAATGATTTTAGCGAAGTTTACTCACTAACAATTTCAGTCTGTCACAGTTTTAAGATAGTAATCTTTTTTTCTAGTAGTTCTTGTAGAGACAAAAGCATGAAGAGTAAGTGTCCCACTCTTAAGAAAACGAAGGTTGCTTCTCTAAGTGCTTGTCTTTGTGTATAGGGTAGACTTATACACAGTCCTATACACATACTTCTAGTCAGATGAAATGAACTTCATCCCTGTTTCATAGAATCACAGAATAATTTAGCATGAAAGGGAATTTTGGACATTATCTGATCCATCCTCCACTGAAATTAGGGCCAGCTTTGAAGTTGTGAATCATGTCTTGAAACATGAAGTTCCCACACCCAGTCTGGGCAGCCTGTTCCAACAGACACTGTTGACCACCAACTGACCACCTTTGTCAAATTATTTTTCCTAATATATGATTGAAATTTGCCATGCTGCAACTCCTATCTGTTGCCAGTTCAGAAGAAAAATGGGATTTGATTCAAAAGAAACTGATGAGGAAAGTTGAATAGACCAGATTTTTAGAAATATGAATAGAATAGGTGATTTAAAGGAGAAAGAAAAATTTGGAAATTAGTTTTCATGCTTAGTTGTAATGTAGTTGTTTCATGTGGAAGAACTGGCTGTCATGGCATCTTGCCCACTGGAGAATGTGTGTAGATGTTATATGCACTGGGAGCTATGCTCCCTTACAAGATCATAGTCTTGAACAAGAACATAGACCAGCCTCCCAAATCAAGACTGGTACTGCCAATATCAGCTGATATATTTAGCTGAGTTTAATAATATATGATAATGTGGTGATTTATACATAAGGTAATTGTGGTATTCACTACTAACATGCTTTATGTTTATGTACAAGTTTTGGTGCCTTAATCATCTGTCTGCAAGGTACAGCAAACTCTATCCTCTGTCAAATCAGGGGTACGTGGGAATGTAATGGATATTGATTAGCAAACTTTGCCTTATTATTTCCATTCTTAGTTTCTTCTTTCTAAAAATTGCCATATAATCAGTGTTATTTACATAAATAGTTTCCTCTTTATTTTAAAAAGCAATTATTGTGAATACTGTCTGACTAGTTGACTTCTTATAATACTTCTTCTACAGTATGAAAGTCATCATGTTTTATTTATAATCATCCCTTTATTTTACATTATATCTCATTCATTTATCTTCTATTTTTTTCATTCACTGTGGTAAACAGGGTCTTTTGTCTGGTGCAGTATTTGTTGTAATCTTTGATTTTGAAGTACTTTTAAGTTAATTTAAACCAACACTTTTTATTCTGTAATTGTTTTCAAATTTGACCAGAACAGTTTTTTCTGTGTATCACATTGTTTGCAACTTCAAAATAGAGAAACAAAGCTAAAATGCCCCTTTCTTTGATTTTGATTGCATTTTTGAAATTAATTTCACTTATTTTTTGCCATCTCTGAATAAATACAAGATTTACTCATCTATCAGTTCAGTTTTTCATGTTAACCTGCATTTGTTTGCTTTCTCTGAGGCCTTTATCTTCCTTCTTCTGTTTGCTCTCTGCCTTAATAATGCCTAGAGCCGAGATAAAACAGAATACAGATTCAGTGTGGCTGAGTGAAACATTCTAAGTAAATTAAAGTTTTTTGCTTTCTCCTGATACATTCTAAGCTTAATTCAAAAATACTGTACTTTGATATTTTGTCAGACAGTTTATTTTTCAGAAGTTTGCTAAATGGGAGTATGGATTTTTCCCGCTCAAATACAAAGAGATAATTCTAGGAAAATATGATGCCCAGTCACGAGCTTAACTTGTAGCTCTCAGCCCTCTCTAATCTGCTCAGAAACAACAAAAAAAATTCCCTTAAATGGGGCTGGTGAGCACTCCTACACACCTTGCATAGCTTTTTGACATCAAAAGGGATTCATGAGTTTAGAACAGCTCAGTAACAGAAAGAAAAACCCTGAAGTAAGCTACTTCAGACAAATAGAATAGCACTGGCCCTAACATTAATCCTGATACCACAAAGAGGAAAGGATTGAATGATGATATAAACTATGGAAAGTAACCTGAAGTTCTGTCTTTGTCATGTTAAAAATGAAAATGATTAATGTTTTTTTTCATGCACGCTATCTGCTAAAGTAAATCATCCTATGACACTGGGCAATAGCACAAAGTAATAACACCAGTGCATAATAATAAGAGCTGCAGTCCTTGAGGATCATTCATCTTCAGGAAAAGAAACCTAAGATAAAAAGAGATGAAGGGAAGTGATCAAGCTCCTGGGTATTCATGTAAGAACAGAGAAGTAAACTTTTGAATTCTAGCTTGTTATTTTACCAGAATTTCCCAGAAAATAAGACAAAATTAGGCTATTGTGATCTGTTTCTGTCATTCAATGAATGAAGTAAGTGTGAGATATCTTACATAGTTATTAAAACCACCTGACAAATAATGGACCATGATTTTACTACTGTTAAAAGAAATTTTTAAATGGATATTAAAAAATTGCATGAGCATACCGAAATAAAACCATTGTCATTTTATTGGATGGTTTCTGTGTCACTTAAAGAAAACAACACTTGTTTCTGTAAAAGCACTTGTTAAAGTTCACAAGAGGTACTGAATTCTGTATAAACCATCTGTTCAGATTATCTATAGAAAATCTTTGCAGACCCTTTAGAAGTCACTTCCGCATTTCCCTCAGCTGCATTAATACTTCAATAGCCAAAACTAAATTTTGAACATGCAAATGTGATGTGATGAAGTTGCCTGCTGAATTGGAGCCCATATCATGGACTTTGTATTTGCTGAGAAGTCGTATTAGCAGCCCTGTGACTACTGTAGAGAACTGTTTGGTTTTATGAGCCCAAGGAAGAATATTATCTAAGAGCAAAAATATGAAGGAAGATGACAGAAAGCATGGCAACAAGAAATTTATGACTGGAGTTCTGATCCAAAAAATTATTGGTAATGCACATTTTTAATGTGATGTCTATCTCTTGTCATTCTCCCTTTAAGACTATGTCCCTCCTATTGAACAATTCAAATTTAGCTTTGAATAAATTTTGAATAAATTAGGTTTGATTGATTAAAGAAAAAAGTTAACCAAGTATAATCTTCTTCTTAAGATGCTGTAATTAGCATGTGGTTAGATAGCAGCTTTGTACTTTTTGTTTACAATGAAAATAGTTGACCACCTTCTTTGCATGACATTAGGGGATACCAGAGGAAAAAAATGCAAGCATTTTATTTCAGATAATATGTTGAGTTTTTTCCTCAGATGTACATTTTAGCCCCCAGAATATCCACTTCAGCTATGATAAGTGCTGTATTATTTTTGAAACAGCATGTGTTGTCAGTCTTCAGACTATTAGTGCATTTCTTAGGAGAAGAATTCTGAAACCCAGCACATATTTTAATCTCCTTTTGTGTGCATGATTCCTAATACAGATAATCCACCTAGCATTTACAAAGATCCAACCCTTGGGTGATAATTACATTTTACTAAAAAGATGGTTTCTTTTCAGACAGATGAACTGTATCAGGTTATGTTCCTTGAAACAAAATGTGAATTTGCCTAAATCTGTGGTGAATTGAAGTATTTTTGGTCTTTTTCAGTTTGCCTTAATTTGTTTTTAGAGTAGATTTGCATTTAGGACCCGAGACTGTTTTGTTAGGGGTTTTTTTTTTCTGGGAATTCACTTTCACTGAATGTGTCATATACCAGATAATAATTTGGAAAAAAACCCCAACAAACCACCAACTAAGCTACTCTGACTCTGGCTAATAAAAAAATAAGTTTTTACAGAAGTGGTCTCTCATCCCCCATCTTCTTATTTCTAGAAAATCCTAAGAAAAGTGTTAAAATACATTTATCTGCAAGCTCTAAAACACATGCTTTGTGGAGGCATGCGACAAGATGTTTACAAGACATTTTATTCTGCAAGTTAAAGCTTGAACAGTATAATTCCAAAACCCTGCAGGAGAAAGAGAAAATTACTGGATTTAGATCCTCAGGATTGAAGGATGATACCTTTACAGTGTTTGCCATTGCATGTGTTTCATGAACTGGTCAGGTGACTGGAGAAAGTATTTGCTAATTAGATTGTAGGGAAGGGGATGTGCTTTGAATTTAGTATTACCTTATCAATTAAAAATAATACTGCATGGCTGAAGCTCAAATCATCAGTTCTGGTAAACTTGCTATATTTTCGAAGATTCCTACTGCAGTTTCATTACTTCCTTCACAAAAATCAAGCAGATGATAGGTTATTCCTCTTTCATCTGTATAGAAATGGGTAACTGTGGAAAACATTTTGATATTTCCATGGCTTAAGGCATCACTGCCCACAGAGAAAAATGTGTCCTTTTCAGCAAAATCTTCTAACTGTTTTCTCTGTTGAAAAAAGTAATAAATTGTTGGTAGTGCACAACACTCACCCCTAGGTTATATCATTTTATCTATGGGTAAATCTTGGAAAACTACAATAATTAATTTCCTGTCAGAAGTGATTTATATGAATAATACGATTGTGTACTTTCTGTTCTTTCAGCATCAGCCTTGAAAAGCAATTTTCCTTGTTTTCTGCATTTTCACATTTCTTAACACCAAAAATCTTTCCAGATATTTTTATTCTTGAAGGCTACACTGGAATAATTTTTATGATTAGCTTGTTGCATTCTGTTGTGCTTCTTACTACTGTCTACCATTAAGAACTGAGAAGTTTTCTCTGCATAAATTATGTGAAACTTTATGCAGTTATTCAGTTTTGCTGACCCATGAAATAGCTTTTCTCTTCTCCTCATGGAAAGCAAAGGGCTCTTTTTTCTCTGTGGAAGGTTCATCTTCAATTATTGATGGAATAATACTGTCACAGTCATAGTTACTATCCACATAGGGATGTAACTTAATCAGTTAAAAATACATAGTAAAACTTAAATTCAGTCTTGCATGTGAGCACTCTGCATGTTCTGCACTGTAGCTTGGGCTAGTAAACCTTAGATATTGCATTCTGCAGTAAATAAAAGGGAGAAAAATACATTATAGAAATAACAAGTTAGTAGTGTCAGATATAGAAAATAGACTATGGCCACACTGAATATATGTTGCTAATATAGGTAAAAAATTGTCTGGATGGCCAAGCCCAGAGAGTGGTGGTGAGTGGAGTTACATCCAGCTGGTGTCCGGTCACAGGTGCTGCTCGCCAGGGCTCAGCACTGGGACCAGTCCTGTTTGGTGTCTTCATCAATGATTTCATTCACCCTCAGTCAGTTTGCAGGTGACAGCAAGCTGGGTGGGAGTGCTGATCTGCTGGAGGGCAGGAAGGCTCTGCAGAGGGATCTGGACAGGCTGGATCATGGGCTGAGGCCNAGGTGGCCAAGAAGGCCAATGGCATCCTGGCCTGTATCAGCAATGGTGTGGCCAGCAGGACCAGGGCAGGGATTGTCCCCCTGTACTGGCACTGGTGAGGCCAAACCTCAAATCTGTGTTCAGCTTTTGACCCCTTAGTTCAGGAAGATCATTTTGGTGCTGGCATGTGTCGAGAGAAGGGCAACAGAGCTGGTGAAGGGTCTGGAGGACAAGTCCTGTGAGGAGCAGCTGAGGGAGCTGGGGATATTTAGCCTGAAGAAGAGGAGACTCAGAGGGGACCTTATTACTCTCTACAACTGCCTGAAAGGAGGCTGTAGCCGGGGGGGGTCCATCTCTTCTCCTGAGTAACAAGCTACAGGACCAGAGGAAAGGGCCTTGAGTTGTGCCAGTTATAGTTTAGTTTGTAGGAAAAATTTCTTTGTGGGAATCCAGAAGGCAGAAAGAACATCCTCTGCCTGTTTTAAATAATTTTAAATAATTTAACCCTCCTGGACAGTGCTGTATTTGACCTTCATCCATGGAGAAAACTTCTAACCTTTTCAGTAGAATTAGATGATAGAATATTTTGTAAAGTTATCACAGGGTGAAAACCTAGAGGTTTTGGGTTTATTAGTGTAGCAAATAGATAAAGAGCAAAAAACTCCAAAATGGAGGATTGCTGTAGTTTCTAAGTTTCTTCTACTTATTCTATCCCTCCATGTTCTGCAGTAAAAGCAGTTTCAAAGGATTGGATGAAAAATTCTGCAGTTCTGGTGGGCATTTGTTAAGTATTGGTAGATAAATGAAAATATCTTTTGTTTTAAGTCCTTATTGGGTAATTTACCTTAAAAAAGGCTGTGTTGTCTTGATTCTGCGGACATTCAGTGGACATTTTAAGAACATTCAGAACTCTCTGGACTCTCTGCTGTACTCCTTGCTCTATTCTTAACTTCTCTGATAAGACTTAATAAACTATCTGAAAGCAGAGAGCGATGGACGCCTCATTAGTATTTGGGATTCCTGGCGAGGATCTCAAATCCTCCCTCATCAGGGGAGGTCTGGTTTAAGGCACAGCAAAACCAACAGGTGGGATTCAAAACAGAATCTCACATTCTTCACAGAAAGGGTTGTCAAACATTGGAACAGGCTGTCCAGGGAAGTGATATACTCACTGTCCTTGGAGGTATTTGAGAGACGTGTAGATGTGGTACTTGGAGACATGGCTTGGCAGTGGAGTTGGCAGTTAACTGTTAACTGTTAACTGTTGGTTAATGTTGGAGATTAACTGTTTAGGTTAACTGTTGGACTCAATGATCTTAAGAGTCTTCTCCAACCCAAATTATTCTACAATTGTGCGATGGATTCTGTGTTCTAATTTGTCTTGCTTTGCCTTTCTGTAGAAGTTGGAATAATTTCTGTATGTAGTTTAAAAGGAATTTCATGATCTCTTGGTACTGAATTGTACAATTCATCTCAAGAAAGTGGTTTGAAAAAATGAATGCAGCTGGAGCAAACACAGCACAGAATCATTCAGTCAGTAATTGCTTGGGGCAGGTCACTACTTGAAATATTTGTGTCACTCCCACTTCTTTGTCTCTGTCTACCTGAAGTCTCCACTTGTGAAGTAGTTTTCTATGGTCAGGATTTTCTTGAGAGTCTTTTCAGTTTTCTGAAGCTTTGGGCAGTCACTGTCTTAAGCTCACACCAAGGCTGTTACTCCTTGTTGTGTTATGTGGCTTGAGGCCTCACTCCTCCAGTCTTCCCAGCAGCCCAGTTTGCTAGCTCTCTGCTGCAATGAAAACTTCTGCCTGGAATCCTCCTGCATTTATAGGTTGTTGGCCCCGGACTAAAATTTCCAGAAAACTCTAGAATGGCCTCTGTTAGGAGGGTCTAGGCTATACCAGAAGTTGCCTTGCTGTCCTACTTCAGCTGATGTATTTCACACTGAAGTAGATAGTTAAGTATAATGCCATCCATGTGCTAGAAGAGTTGGCACACTATATAGTCACTAAAAAGCCCTTTCAGAATATTTTCCTTACATGCAATCATTACCTGGATGATAAATGCAAAATAAAGAAACAGAGGCTAAGAACAGCACCTTTTTTCTTGTTTAGTCTCAAATACAAAGCCATAGTTATCAACATTCTCAGATATGCAAGTCGGTGCAGTCTTATGATAGCACAATACCAGAACTTTGTTAAGTCAGTTACTGTTCAAAGACTGTTCTTTCAGTCTGAATTCTGTACTCGAAATGAGCCCTAATCACAGGTACATCGCTCGATACTGCTGTGCAAGGGTTTGAAGGATTGATTGAGCCCTGCTTTTAAACCTGAAACACTGAGTGAGGAGGTGTGCCTGCAAATAGCCTGTGGGAGGGTCAGGCTAAAGCACTTTAACTTCCTTTTATGCCCCCTTCTGTGCATAATGCATAAACAGTTACTTGTAATGATTTTTGGACCACTGGTCATGAGAAAATTGAATGCAATTTGAAACAAGAAACAGAACAAATAAATGCTATCTGGATTTTTGCCTACAGCTTTATCTTTTGTTACTTCTGTTTTCAATTGCATATTCTTTATAACACATCATTTTCCAGCCCATCTTACTCTAAAGATCTTTTTGAAAGGATCAGAATATGTTTTTGTTCTTTATAGGTACATTCAAGAAGATAAATCGTGAGGATGTTTGACGTCTTTTGAGATCTCTGTAGGAATGGGCATTTGAATAAGACTGATTAGAGTAACCCAGTTTTTTTATTGAGTTTGTTCTTTTTCTTCCCAACTTACTGATTTTTCAATCAACAGTAAGCGAAACAGTTGAACATTATTTTGCATAAGCAGCAAGAGATGGATGTTTGCCCAGAGAAAAGCTGGACTAGAGTAAGACATCATAGCCCTTTTAGTGCTGGTAATTAATTGTCCTTCTGAGAGCAGTTGCCTCTGTTGGCAAGAATGTTTGTGAGAGCACTGCCCGTTCTGCTTAAGAATAATCATCTGTGTTTGCTTAAACAATTTCAATAAGTGTGTTGAGTTAGTGTGGACCAGAGTGTACTTGGGAGTATTCATGTGAGCTGTGCACCTGGCAGGGCTGCTGCAGGAGGCGTTTTTAACCAGCAATAATAGATGCAACCTAGAACAGTAACATTTCATCCAACAGTTCAATTCATCAGCCCCTTGGATTCCAAGCTTGCACCAATACATACATCCTCCCTGTGTGTACCAGCCAAGAGGAAACCATGTGGAGAAAAGTGGGGGTCCAAGTGCTTCCTTAGTCACAGGATGAGAGGCATCTGCAGGCTTGCTTCAAGGCATGAGGTTCTAGGACAGAGGTAGTTTGGGGACCGGGCTTACTTTTGTCTCTCCAGTTATGGCTTTGCGTAAGTGAGCATTCTGTGCTGGTGCATGGGAAGGGCCAGAGGGTCTTGCTGAGTGCAACAGCTTTAAAAGAGAGATTTTCCCCTTGGAAGTTACCTTTCAACATCTCAGCAGGAAAGCTTAAAAATGTTTAAGAAGTTAAACATCAGAAGGGCTGAAGGTGAAAGGGGTGAATGAGCGACAGTTCCAGCAAAACTTAGAAAGGAGCTAGAGCTCTTAATCAACCCTCAGTGTCAGAACTGTCACAGCTCTGCTTGATAGTGAAGGGTTCTTGACTGGGCAAGACACTGAGCAAAAAATGTGACCTCAAAATTGGCCCTATTTTGAGCAGGAGGCCTTGACCAGATGACCACCAGTCCCCTTCAGCCTATATTACTCTGTGCCTCTCTGATTCTTGCTCTGTCTAGATGCTAGGTCAGACACTGTGCAGACATAGGTTTATCCCCACTGATGTGTTCCAATTCTTCTTGTTTGTGTAATTGCAGTGGTGAACACTGTAACAGTATTATACGAATCTAAATACAGATATATATGTGTAATTGAGAAAATTATCTAAGACTTCAGTTGTAATGCTCAGTGGCATATAAAACTAAGCAAATTACTATTACTTTTTGTCGTGAGTACTGGTATTCCTTTTGGGACAATACCAGCAAATAAGAAAGTTCTTTGGGGTGGAAGGGGCATGTTATGTGACCAAGCTATATCCTACTACCTCGTTCCTTTTATCCCCTGCCAAGAATTTGTTCTAATCTCAGTTCTCTCCATTATAAACCTCATGTGTAAAAATGTCTAACCAACAGCATTCCAGCAGAAGAACCTAGATTCATCCTGGCTATTGGAGAGGAGATATTTGTGGCCTGTGATTCAGAAAGGAGAAGTTGTTTTAATTTTCTTGTATTTCATCTTGACTTGCCTTTGACTTGATTCAGTAATCTACCTTTTGAGCCTACAGTTCAGAGTCTGAAATTACTGGCATCACAGTGGCTTTACTAGCTCGAGTACATTGGTGCTGGAGAGCAGCAACCTTGATTCCCTGAGAAATTTCTTAGGTTTTACCTAAGAAATAAAATTGTCTTGGAGAATGGCTGCCCTCGGTCTAGTGGCTACCTCTCCAAGAATGTTAAATCCAGTGTTAAATGTTTTCATTGCCGAGTTAGCTAGCACTTTGTTTAAAGGAGTTTCTGGGCCAGATTTGTAGGTACATGGTGCAGCTCTGTTGAAAACTGTATGTTAAGATTGACAGGCTCATAAATTCTGGGGAAAAATTAGTTATTAGGTTTTAAATAGTTATTAAACAAAAAGGTTTTAGTGCACACGTACAGGCAGACATGGTGTGAGAGTTCTCTAATACTCTAACCTGTAATGTGAGAAGTACATGAACAGACCCTTTTCTGCATAGACTCTAGCTGCATAGCTTTTGTTTCTTTGATGCAGAAGCTGGTTTTTGAAACTGTTTATCTGTAAGCAACAGAATATTAGAATCCTTTTGATTAGAAAATAAAGCAAAAGTGCATACCACTGCCAGGTATCTTAACTTATCCAAGGGCAGATGGAGCATGCTTGCTGTCTGCTAATAAAAGGGGAACTGAGCAAATCCAAATTATGACACTAGCTGTTGTCTTTCTGACTGAGAGATAAGCTCCATTACTGGATAAAGTTAGAAGCTGACAGCTGTACTTTGGTGGCTGAGTGTCTGCTATTACACTGTTCATGCCGAGTCAGAAAGTGATGCTGTGAAATGTTAATTGGCTTTCTAGGAAATGTGTGAACATTGTGGCATAGTAAGGTGATAGAACATTAAAAAGTGTAGATGGAGAGGTTAGTTAGACAGACAGATCTGTGTTTAGTCATCAAGCCATTACTGTTTGAAATGGTAATTCAGAACTTCCTTAAAACTTTCAGTAATTAGTACAAGTTTTAATTAATGTTCTTCTCAGCCTATAACAAATAAAATTTTTTATTTCCAGGAATTCATAGCAACCACTTACATAACAATATATTTTGGAATGTTATGGTAACTTTGTAAGAATACCTTCACCATTTTAATCAACATAAGTCATCCAGAAGTTAGGGTGTATTTCAAAGGCAGCTATTGATGCAAAGAAGTAATAGTTCCTTGAATATGTTGAAATTAATTCTGTGTGTCTTTCTTCTACTTATTTCAACAGGTGACTGAGCTAGAGTGTGTGAGCAGTCAAGCCAATGAAGTCCACACTCATAAAACAGAATTAAACCAGACAATACAGGAGTTAGAATCTACACTGAAGAAAAAAGAAGAGGTATCTGCTAATATTTATTTTTGGCTTTTCTATTATATCATTTCTAAAGCCTTTTAATATTATGCTTTTTATGGCTGCTAGAGACTGAATTATTTACTAGAAATGTTACAAAGTAACTTTTTTCCAGCTTCTGTGAAATTGTTAGCCTTTTTCATGTATATAATTACATCAGTCCAATATAGAGCTGGGTATCTGGATAACAACAAAAAAAGTATCATGTTTTCCTGTTTGCTTTTACCAAAAGCAAACTTGTTTGCGGAAGTAAGTCATAAGTGGTTTCCACAGGCCAATCATCACACTGATGCAGTCCAGATTCCCTAAGAAAGGAAGCTGTTGTAAGCATGCTTTCTTTTCTTCTGGAGAACAGGGTTTGAAACAAGTAATAGATCAATGCCTTTGTCCAGCCAGTCTATTTTTCATGCTCTGTTAATAGAGCTGACCTTTATGGTCCATAAGATCAGCACTTTCCTTAAACACATGCCAAGCCCCTAGCCTGAAACTTGATATTTATTGCACCATGTGCCTTGGCCTGGACCAGCAGCAAGAAGATAAAAGGAATTGGAGTAACACCTGCATTGGCATAGGTCCTAGAAGAAAGCATATCTGTGCCATAGAAGAATCAAGAATCAACCCTTCATGGATGGAAAAAGGAGGTGGACACAGCTGCATAGGAAGGATAATTTGCCCCGTGTAAGACACCGTGGGCATTGGTGTGTGTGCTTGGAGGGGCAATGTGTCTTGCCAGGCCTTCCCTCAGTGCTGTGAGGTGTTTCCAAGGAGGATGCAGGAGAGCCATGGTCATTACAGAATATCCTCTCAAAATGGAACAAAGCCTTTTCCAAACTCCCTCATACTTAATAGATAGGCTCAGCTTGGTAATGTTTCCCATTTTGTTGCCCATTTGCTTTTGAATTATGCTGAGCTGTTGGCTGCAGAGAAATCTTGTCAAAAGGAGTTCTGTGAGGTGAATATGCCTGTCTGGGCAAGAGTACTTAATAGTTTTAAGTTTGACACCTTTTAGTTTCATTAACTTTCTATTCTTGTCTCCTGAAAGTAAGCTATGAACAGGCTTCTCTTCTGTTCATTATTTCATCTATATATCTTATTTTTATACCTTGTTATTTTCTTATTTCTAAATTAAATATAACATTTCTTTTAGACTCTCTTTTTACAGAAATCAATGGTCAAAACAGGCAATTTTTTTGATGTTCAGCCCTGCTGCTGGTGACATAATAAGCAGTTCACAATTGAAAACTGCATTTTTTTTTCTTGAAAAAATGGAGAAGGATAGATTCTAGTAGAATTTAAAGTAAAAATTTGTTTTTCTAATTACAAGAGGCCTTAATTTTCTGGGCAAAAATTATTTCATATCTCTTGTGGAGGAAAAGAAAACTTGGACTTTTATAAAAGAAAATGCTTATCTTTGCTCTTGTTCATTCACAATGGAATTGCTGTTTTGAGACAGAAATTCAGAAGTATTGGGACCAGGGCTTACACTTCATGTTCTGTGATGGGCAGTAGCCAACTGCCTGTTTCAGTATTGTTGCAATGACTTGCTCAGAAGAAGAAGCAGCAGCCAGATTACCAGCACCAAGGCCAGGCCAAGTAACACATTGCTAGCAAGGTTGTTTCTTCTCTCTCAGGAAATAGAAGGATTGAAACAAGAAATCGAAAATGCCAGAGAGCTCCAAGCACAGAGGGATTCTCTGACCCAGAAGTTACAGGTGAGCTATAGTGCATCATCTTAATTTAGAGAAAAGAGAAAAATTATCATTAAGTGAGCAGTTCACATGTGCAACTTGTGCTATATTCACTGAAGGTGGCAGATGAATGTGTAAGTTAGACTGCCCTGAAAGTGCTGGGATGGGATGACCCTTAGGAATTTGTATCAAAATTTCTTCCTGCTGTAAATTGCTATTTTTTTCTGAGGAAACAGATCCACATTTCTTTTACAAGTCCACAGAGTACTCACAGGTTTGCAGACTTCCTTCACTGATACATGTCCTGGACAGTTCTGGTCTCATTTTCACAGCAGTGTCTTCCCACAGTTTTTGCATGCCACTGAAACTGTCTGTGTATCATCAGGCTGGGATGAGTTTGTGTTCAGCTTTTAAAAATTACCTGAGAAAGTAAGGGTTAAAGTGCTCTTGTGTGGTACAGGCTTTAAAAACACACTTTCTACATTTTCTTTGAGTTATTTAGAAGCATTGTGCTTTTACTGTTTTTTAGGAGTTATTTCTTACTGTGTGTAATGCCAGCTACCTGAGGCTGCTGGAATTGGTGTGCTCTCATTATATCCTCCCTTGCTCCACCTGACCTCTTGCCTGTCTGTTGCTGCACTGACCAGCCAGCACATAGGCACATTCCTTGTCACACCTGCCTCTGCAATGAGGCTGACCAAAAGCTTAGGTGGGTTAAACTCTGGGTTCAGACTTCAGAATTTTGAAAGAACTGGAAACTCAGACATTAAATAGCTCCAAACCCTGAAGTGCTGAAAGGGGACCCTCTCTGTTCTGTGGTTTAGCATGCTGAAAGCAAGCCACATCAGATCACAGCCACAGCTTAAAAATCATTAAGCAAGTATTCTTTGAAATTCATTATATGAATTGGAGCTTCCATGAATCAGATTTTAACCTACAGAATAAACCACTAAAGATCAAAATGAGTTTATTCATTTTTCCCCATTCTTACATCAACTTGTTTATACAAAGTATGTTATTACTTTGAACAGTGTTTAAAGAGTGTTTTGAGTACACCTGACCTTGCCTGTTCCAAAGTTGTTGCTGGCTTTAGGCTAAAAATACGAGTTTTCTTCTGAAAAGGCATTTATGTGAGACACTAAAAAGAGACATTATAATGAGAGTTGAGAATTGTTCTAGCAGTAGCACATGCAGCAATTTCATTGTAAGATCATATGAAAAGTAATAGTGAGCCAGGAATTAGCTGTCCTTAGCAATCAGAATTATGAGACTAGTAAGAGATGAAAGATTAGAAAATGGTAAGTTTTTATTAAAGTTTTACCTTATGAAGTCAGTAGTTCCATTTTGGTATATTTATGTATAAGTGATTGAGAGTAGCCCTGCAGAGAAGGACTTGGGGGTGCTGGTAGATGAAAAATTCAACACTAACCAGCCATGGGCACTCACAGCCCAGAGAGCCAAACGTGTCCTGGGCTGCATCCAGAGCAGCGCGGCCAGCAGGGCCAGGGAGGGGATTCTGGCCCTCTGCTCTGCTCTGGTGAGACCCCACCTGCAGGCCTGCATCCAGCTCTGGGGTCCCAGCACTGGAAGGACGTGGAACTGCTGGAGTGAGTCCAGAGGAGGCCATGAAGTTGATAAGAGGACTTGAGCACATCCCCTGTGAAGACAAGCTGAGAAAGTTGGGGCTGTTCAGTCTGGAGAAGAGAAGGTTGCATGGAGACCTCACAACAGCCTTCCAGTATCTGAAAGGGGCCTACAGGGAAGCCAGAGAGGGACCCTTCACCAAGAACTGCAGTGATAGGACAAGGTGTAATGGCTTCAAACTGAAAGAATGTAGGTTCAGATTGGATACTAGGAGGAAATTCGTTACCGTGAGGGTGGTGAGGCACTGCTTCAGGTTACCCGAAAAAGCTATGGGTGTCCCATCCCTGGAAATGTTCAAGGCTCGCTGGATGGGGCTTTGAGCAACTTGATTTAGTGGAAAGGGTTCCTGCCCTTGACAGAGGGTTGAAACTAGGGTTTTAAGGTCCCTTCCAACCTAATCCTTGGATATATTTTGTATATGTGTCCATATGTCACATGGTAAGTGATCAGTTTCTGGAAGTTGTCCTATATGGTTCTATTCAAGTAAATTCAAGGATCACTTAAGATCTGAGTTAAAAGGTGCCTTTATTAAGCTTAAACTTAATTCCTGCCCTGATGCTACCCAGGAAAAATATCTTGAGTCTGAGCTTTGCTGTAATCATCCTGCTTTGATTATACTGGCCTTCTCTGAGCCACTTCACACTGCATCTGTCACATCAGTCTACTATAGCTTCACACTGTCTCATATCTGTTCAGTTACCTGACTCATCATTTATTTTCAGAGTGATTCTCTCCAGGGCTTGTATCTGTTTCTCTCACTCTTTGTTCTTGCATTTTGTTTTTTTGTTCTTGTGCTTTGCAAGTGGATTATGTAACTGTAAAATATTTTGGTAAAAACCCTCTATGAAAAATGCTATACAAAGAAATTAGTATTTCAAGGTGTATTGCATTTCTGATACATGCATATCAGGAATTAATTATATATCAATCATTGGCAAACTCTAGTGAAGAACAATATGTTATCACTGTGAAGATTAAGTATCAGGGTCCTTTTTAATAATTTCATTAGTAATGTAGAGAAGTCATATCAATGAGTCATGATCAGTGTGACTCTCACAGTAGGAGATATCAGGATATCTTTATTAATATGGCTGATTCCTAAATATAACTGTTGTGTGTGGTTTGAACATTTTATTCCAATCCTTGCACTGAATTCTGCAAAAGATTATTACAGTGCAAACAACAAATATAATAAATAATAATTTATTTATTCTGTAAGAGAAAACTATATGAGAGAAATTATTGCATCTGATGAAAGAAGAGCTTGAAAAAACCAAAGGTAAAAAAACAAAGTGCAAAATACATTCTGCAAAGGGCCTGAACCTATCAAAGAGTCAATTTATTGTTGGATGAGATCAACTGCCAGTAAAGGGAAATGGCACATCTAGGGAAAAAGATTACACATGGACCTCTCCACCCCTTCCAATCAAGAAGCAAGTTTTGAGGTTGATTGATTTGAAATAGGAAACTTCACATGAGCTAGACATGTACTTACATTAACATAACATTGCAGAAATACTAATTTAGGGTAAATATGCTTAAGGATCAGATGTAAATTTAAGAAGAAGCATTTTTGAGAAATTAAAAGCAACAGCTCCTGGCATATTTCATTAAGAATGTCTGAGAAGGACCTGAAGGGTGTTCTTCAGTGCTAGATACAGGCAAATAGAATGCTCTATTCAGGCCCAGATATCACAATGTAAAGCCATATAAGTATCTGTAGATTTGTTCCAAGGTGGTCCATTTCATCACTGGCTTGCCTGCTTACAGAAATTAATTATCTCTGGGGTAGGAGGACTGGCAAGGAATCTTCCTAGAGCTCATAAATTTGGTGACTGTCATTCTGGCAAAGCTGAGAGGACCTTGGATTTCACTTTTATGTCCTATACTGTAATCATTTGGCCCTCAGAGGGTCTTGAACCTGGGCAGTTGCTGCACAAGTAAGTACTTGGCTTGGAAGACAGGAGTAGACTCAATGAAGGCAAGCGTTTGCATGGTATGACTGGGTTATAACCAGTTGTCTTCATCATTTGTAGCAGAAGTGGAGTAGCTATTCACTACATAAGCATGTATGTATTTTATTGATACAATTTCTACAAGTGCTCTATTCAGTTAGCTTCTTTTAGTGCTTTGGCAACTAAATTATTCAGTGCTATACAAATTAATTTTTGTCTTGATTCTGGCAACAAGGGGTAATTCCTGCTCTCAGGTGTGCTGCTCAAGACTAGTGCTCAAAATTCCATAGTTTTTTGCTTGCCCATTTGCAAACAAGAAGTGAGGGAGGCATTCCGTTTGGCTGGGATGCAACCCTTGGCTCCACAAGCAGCCACAGCTATGAGGCAGTGAATGTCCTGATATTCTGTCTTCTCCACCCACACCACTGCTGGGGGTCCCAGAGCTCTCCCCTGCTGCAGAGGCTGGGAGCTGAAACTAACCACTGGCCACATCACCCCATCCCTCCTCTGGCCAGGGATGCAGTGCCCAACTGATGCTGCTGTCAGACCCCTCACAAGTGGATACCTTTCTCAGGCCATGGACTTTGACACAGGGCTGCTATTACATACCTGTTACTCTTGAATGACCAAATATATTTTCTCTGTAGGTCGGTCAGGTTGTTTTCTATGGTTAGCTCTCCAGTGTAAACATGAATATATTTCTTAGCTTTGAGGGCAAAAGAAGAATCACCCCAAAAAGAGTGACAGAGTTGGAGGGCTGAAAGAGGAGTTGGTCATGCTGGGATCATTGGCTGCTGCTAAATCTCCCCTCCTATTTGTAAAACTAATTGTTGTAAAATCTCAGAGCAGGCCTGTTAAAGCCACTGTTAAGGGAGGAGGTGTTGAAAAACACGGTACCATACATAAATATGAATTCAGTATGCACTTTTCCAGCGATGGCTGTACAGGATGTATGGTGTATTAAACACTCTGTCTCTGTGCTGCCTTTGAAAGTGATTTTTGTAACTGAAATCACAAAATTTAGCATGAATTTATGAGGCGTGCAATGAATGGAACAAAGAACAATATGCTATTCCAGACCCATGTGACTGTCCCATTTGTGATTTGATTGAAGAGAGAGCCCCTGGTTTGCACAGAGTAGAGCACTTGGCACCATCTCCCATCAGGTGCAAGCTGGAGCTGCGAGGAGTCCCAGGGGCTGATGCCAAGGGCTACTCCTTGTGAATGAGAACTGAGCCTGCTCAGGGTCAGATCCCCTGGGCTGTGTCCAGCATGCTGCCCGTTCATCTTTCCCCCGCTACGTGGGAATGGCGTGTCCATACAGCACTGGTGGCTCTCCCATTGTCCCCGCTCCCGCGGGTGGGTGCTGTGCAGTGAGGCACAGTGTGCAGCTTGCACCTCCTGGTTTGCATATGTTAAAGTCACCTTGACATCAGTCAAGCTTGGTCAGTTATGTTCCTGTCTTAAGTTTTAGAGTGCAAAGCCTGTAATGTGGGACAGGAATAAGGTGGTGCTCCTTTTCTCAGAGCAGTGTTCTGGATGGGTTTTTGCATGAGAACTTTTGATAGAGAACTGTGTCCTTGAGCAATTCATGTAGTCTAAATCAGGGCATACTTGAACATAAGTAAACTCTGAGAAGATGTTTTCTTTAGGCAATACATTTCTGAATGATAGAAGCAATAACATACCTGAATAAGTGTGTCATCTGTTCACTGACTAAAGTTTGTCCCTCTCCGAAAGTTTCCGTCCTTCAGATAATGATGGAAAAATAGAGGAAGTGGCAGTACATATGTAATTCTAGTAACAATTTAGATTCTGGTTTTGACTTAATGAAAACTGGAAAGGGTCACAAATTATTTTAAAAAGCAGTTGACAAAAATAGCACATGAGTACCAGCAGGGCGTTAGACTGCTTTCTGTTTGCAGACAACACATTAACATGTTATGTATTTTCTCTGAAGGAAGTAGAGATTCGAAACAAAGACCTGGAAGGCCAGCTGTCTGATCTAGAGCAACGTCTGGAGAAAAGTCAGAATGAGCAAGAAGCTTTTCGCAATAACTTGAAGACACTTTTAGAAATTCTTGATGGAAAAATATTTGAACTAACAGAATTACGAGATAACTTGGCCAAGCTAATAGAGTGCAGTTAAAGAAAATGGGATTTCAGTGCCAGTCAGCTTAAAGATGCACTGTCTCTCTTCATAGGACTGTGTTGGGCTCCGCATCAAAGTTGCACAAAATTAGAAAATGCTCCTCTGAGAGGGATTGTTTTAAATTTGATTTGTAATTCAATGTAAAATTTAGAACTCAGCTTGTAGCCAGTTGAAGAAAAAAAGTAACAAACAAAAAAACACTTGAATTACAAATTACCTCCTTTTACATTATTGGCCACAGATAACTTGAAAGATGTTAACAATAATTGAATGCAATCCTTTTCTAATTATCAGTGATGGAAGACTTAGCAGTGTCCCAGGATACACCCCGTTTTGTGACAGATACAATATAGGTTATTGGCTGTTTTATTTAAGATATTTAAATGCTGTGTTTTGTGCAAGAACTCAGTGATGACAGCCCTGTATTTTGTTGTTCTTAATAATTTCTCAGGATATGTTGCACTGTGGAGAAGCAGTGCCAGAACCAATTAATTCTTGCCAGGAATGAGAGAGAGTTGCATCTTTAATTGAAACAAATTTACTACAACTGCTTGTATAAACTTCTTCCTTTTTGTTTTTTTGGGGTTGGTTGGCTGGTTGGTTTTTTGATTTTTTTTTATAGCTATACATATATACTGGAAGATACCGTATTTCTTTATGGAGCTTACTCTAGTGTTCTACAATATTGTCCAATGTAAGGTTTAGTTTTTCATATGAATTCCATGTAATTACAGTGAGACAGTATCTTCCACGTAACTAAATTTTGAAGCCAACCAGTGATGGAAAAGTGAGTCCCATAGGAAAAAAAAAAGCCCAACCCCCCTCAGAATTTTAAATGTAAATTTAAAATTTTTAAATTAACCTGCACAGATAACAAGGAATGGCCAGTTGTTTGTTTTCTGGCCTTGATACTTACATTGAATGTTCAATTTGCTGTTAACCTGTTCTGCAGGAGACTTTTTCAGAATGTCACATGAAATAGAGTGAATGATGGCTTATGGGGAGCATGATTTTGTTACAGATTGCATTAATGGCATAGAGGTACTGCAAGGGATTGTTCGTACACTGAGTGTGTCTAGCCAAAAAGGCTGTTTCTTGAAGTTTTGTTGTCATAGCAAATTGAACTGAAGACATGTTTACTCTTTTATGGGTCTTCATATCACATCTTTATCAAAACTACACCAGGCAATATTCTGAACTGTTAACTAAGTGTTTAAAAACAGGAAATTGAATTCAATTATCCTCAGTGAGCAGGTTTTAAAGTTGTTTTGAAGTAATTTTAACAGACTTTTGGCAAACACACGTTTCTTTATATAATAGATTTATTTAAAAAAAACCAACTCTTTGAAAGGTAAGCCAATTGTCATGTGTCTTGCATCACAGTGCATTCTTGCCATAAATTGCTTGTAATGCTGAAGAGGGCTTTTTTAAAATGTATGAATGAGTGTCAGACCTCAGAGTTGAAAGATGCACGAACCTTTGTTTGCTCCCCAAATTAATTTGAATGTTAAACATGAAATCTAGCTGCTTATTAAATTTGTACAACACAGTTTTCTTCACTTAGAGACTAATATTCAAAACTAGAAAAGATAAGTTTGTTTTCATGTATGTACTGTGTGTATATACCATATAATACACACGGGTTGTCATTTATATTGGAAAGACATGCTTTATTTCTAAAATACCTTTTTCTTTTCTGTTAACTGGTGATTTATCATGTCTCCCCTGACTAGTCAGGGAAGTGGCTTAGGTTAAATGCTAAACTGTCATGTATTATATGGTATGTAATATACACAATGTTTACGCTTTCTCCATATTTTTTAGGGTATTTTCTGACATTTATTAAAGGGGTGGGGGGAGCTTGTTTCATTGTGCTACTGGTTGAAAACTTTGTGGTGAGCTACATGTTTATCATTCAGGGGATTTTAGACAGTGGTGTGTATATCTTCATCAGGTCCATATGAGCAGATACAGCCAGTTTTTAATTTTCCTGGGGATATTTGGGCCTGATTCTCCTGTCACTTGTGCTGCTGTAAACCAGATGTGTCCTTGATGTGATGTCAGCAACATTCCGTTGGCATAACATCCGTGGAAGTGCAAGGAGAATTTGGCCTGTTAATGCTCAGTGGACATAATAAGGATGAAGAAAGAATAAAAAAACATAAAGTTAATGATGGAATAAATGTAATATTATTTTTAATGATATTATTATTGACATTTTTAAAGATATGATGTCATATGTGTGGGGAAAAATAGTGGACAGAAATATTTCCACTTAAATTTTGTGAATATGTGTGGTACATGAGCATTTCTATGTATAAGTACACACACATATGTATATACAGAACATGGAAAAAATTTAGATGTGCACATTTTTAATATTTTCCTATTGAAATTAAATTTAAAATTGGAAATTGATATTTGAGAATTTCTTTTTCTCATAGAATAGATAAGCTTCATTTCTTTTTTTTTAATAATACAGTTATTGAGGGCTGCACCTTTGAATTCCCAAATACTTGCCAAACATAAATATGGGATGAGGTGGACATACGTGCACATATAAATAAAATCCTATGTCTAAGACTATTTTTAATGCTTATGTACAGTAGGCAAGTGTTTAGAAATTGTGATCTAAAGTTCGTACTTAGGTGGCTATATCTACTGTAGCCTCTTCACTTCTGTTTTAAGGTAAAGGTTTTCCCATTTGAAACATTACTGTCCCAGAGACAAGTACTGTACATTATATCTATCTTTAATGAAACTATGGGAATATGTATACAAGAAAACAGTGTTCAGTACTATAGCCTGAAAACATGACCGTGAACTTGCACTGGAGGGGAGAGCAGTCACTTTGTGTATAATTTGTTAAATGGCAACTACAGTCTTGAAAAAAAAAAGAAAACAACAACAAAAGAATTACCGTAAGACTCACAGAAATACAGAAATAGAAAAAAAAAAAGAGAGAAAAAAATAAATCAAACCCACCATTTTTTATTTTGAAATACACTTGCTATTCTCTGGAGAATGTACTACTCTTTTGTTTTTCCTTAAATCTTTTTCAAGTATGTGCAAGTGATAGCAGCAGCTACCTTAATCTTTCAGGTGCTACTGGATTTTGCATTAGCGTGTTATGTTGTGAAATCCTGACTTTGACATAAAAGATTTTTGTAAGTATATCCCCGTCTGGATAGATAGTTTTTGGAGTGTATTGTTCATAATCCATATGCCTCAATGATCCAGAAATTGCATTTTTCTATGTGGACAAAGTAAAAGATGTGAATTAAACTGTCCGTTATAGACTGGGAGTTCCTTTTCCTGGCCAATACATCCAGGAAAGAGGAGAACAAAATGAACTGATAATGCAGAAATGCTGTTATAAGGTCTCTAAGAAAATACATTTTCAGGTAAAATATAAATAAATAAATAAATAAATAAAGGGCTAAACCAGTTGTTACACAAATAAGTATCATTTAACGCTATCGGTGGCATTCCCAGGATAATTCCTTTTAAAAAAAACCCTAGAATGAGCAATGCATCCATTAAAAATTAATATTTTGGGATGTGTCTTTTCAGTTGTCAGTTGTGAAAGGTTTCTGATTTCTGCTCATTTTTCTACCAGTTGGGGATTAACTTCAGGTTTGCCTTCAATAAGAGGCTAAACCTCATTTCATTCTATCATCTTATAGATTCTGTACTGAAGTGGCTGCTGAACAGCACTCTGTGAACACTGCATTCAAAAGTCAAAATCAAAGCCATTTTTCAGAAATACCGCATGGAGAGAGGAATGGAAAATTGTTGCAGATCTTAATTCTCGGCAGAGCTGTGGATATCAGTAAAAGCACTTAACTTGGTTAATTGCAAAAATCTTGAGGCCAAAGATAGATCTAATTAGAGATTAGATCTGGATGTCAGAAGACAATTTAAAAAATACCATCAAGAGACTCCATCCTAATGTGCATAGTTCAGTCTCAGTAACTGGACATGCCAGTTAAGTGCACACCTATACACTGGGGATTCTTTTTCAGGAAATGGACCTGACTCTGCTAAGCAATGTTCAAATTGTCTTGTTTACATTTTCTTAGTAATGCTGCATTTGTGCACTACCTCTGAACAGTGCTAAGCAGAGACCACATCAGAAATAACACACATTATTTGAAATCTCTGGTTTTGCTTAGCAGCCTTAGTTCCTCCTTTTATTCCACTTCCTTCAGACAAGTTGGATGAATTTTCCCGATTATGTTAAATGTTTTGGAACAATGAGCAGAGTGTTGTGTTAGATCCCAGAGTCAGTTCAGCTCACGTCCACTCTTCTGGCCATGCCTAGCCAGAAGCAGGTGTGAATCTAAATGTCACAACACCCGTAGATACTACAGACAGAAATGGGTTTTCACACCATATAGGGTCTCATAGCTTGCCTGCCACAACCTCTCAGGGACCTATAGTGGCCAGTACTGCTTCTGCACTGCTGGTAGCTCATCCTAGGACCAAAGAAACACGATATACCTACTTTCTCCCTCATTGCTGGGTCTTGCATAAGCAGAGCTCAGATGCAACAATATATCTGGCAATCCTTACCATTTTCAGATAAAAGTATTGGAAGGAGAGTAACTATCAAAGGTGTTTTAAATTTGGGGTGGGTGGGGGAAACAGATTTCAAAAATATTCCCTTTTGTGTGGAACCCTTGTGTAGCTGTAAAATAGGTGAGAATGGTTTGCATAGGGAATAGCAAACTACCTGAAAGGATATCACTTTCCTTAGGCACTCACATCATGCTGACATTGAGCACACCTGACTTGCCCCAACACTCCACTCTTGATTGCTATAGGCTTCTCAAGGTCAGCACTGGGGGTGTGTTTCATGAACGCAGCTGAAGTCCTGACAGTCTGCAAACCCCATGTCCTTTCAGTATTTTACCTTCACAACTCTAGAAGTTTGGTACCAGTATTAGCCATTGGTGCTCCCTGTTTTCTCCTGCCATCAGTTCCTATCACCTATGATGTTTGTGTAATGGAATTCTGAGCTGGGTTTGGGGTTTTTTCTTTCTTTTAACTTGGAGGTAGTTTCCAACCTTGTTCCCTGCTTTGGGGATTCTCATCTGCTCTCATCCAAGCCTCATCTCACTGCATGGATCCAGCAGTGTGTCAGCTGCTTTTGCTTCCATTAGATTGAGAATAGCAACATAGGCATTTTCTTGGAGGAGAACTTGCATTTCTGTGACTGTGGTAATTCTTGAAGAAGAAGGACTTTTTCCCAGTAGATCAAGAAGGAGGCAGATCTAAGGACCTTCACAAACAATACCATGCATCCAGGTGCTAAGGGGAGAGGAAGAGCTACACTGACAAGGTATGTGTAAGTATAATCTCTGTGTATGGATTTCCTCCTGTTGAATTAAATATGGTCATGCAGATACTTGCAGAGAGGGAACAAAACCTTTGAAATTAGCTGAGTCTGGCTTGTATTTTGTTACATGATCAGAGGAATTGTCTCTAAATAAAACAAAAGAAATGTGAAGCAAAATGAACTTGTACTTGCCTGCAGGAGAAACATCATAGCCCTTACCTGTGGATGGAAATTTAAAAATTATAGCTACTTTCTCCACATCTGAATACATGGTTGTTTTTATAATTTCAGCAGTTTTGTTTCTCAGGAGTCCACAGCAATGGGAACCAGAAATATATCAGTGTAAGGCACAGCTCTCTTCGACTTTCAGTTAGTGAGAGGAACCAGGGTAGAAGTATGTAGCTGAGTGACTTGAGTAGTATTTTGTGTGAGCATCCTGCATCTAGTCCCTGCTGCACAGCCTCACTGCTACACCCTGCCAGCTGCACTTGTCTGTCCCAGAAGCAACCCAGGAGGGCTTGCTGTCCTTTGTTCAGAAGCTGCTGCTTCAAAACTGTAGCCCTGTCATTACCAGTCTGAAGCCCTTTTGCTGCAGAGCATTTTGCACATTCCGAGTTTTACTTTCAGGGGGAGAAAAGGGGAAATTTCACTCTGCATATCTTAAATAAGCAGAGTAATGTGTTGATTTGATATAAGCTGTTTTCCCCCACCTCTCTGAAAAGAAATTATGAAAGCTTTATTTGAGGTGGTTATTGTTACCATTTGAACCTACAAGTTAAAACTTTCTTTATCTTCTATTTCTTGTATTTTTCCTTTTATTCTGTGTTCTTTTCTCTTGCATAACATGTAACGACCAAACATGTTTACAGACAATATAGGTCCTAAACTGCTTCTGGAATGAGAAATATAAATATTCAGTGTCAAGCTCACCCGGCAGGCAACCCAAAAAACCCCAAAACCACCCACATAAAAGATACCTGTGGGTATGAGGTGCTGACTCTTGTGCATGAACATCTCAGCCTCAGTGAGGAAGCATTGGGGATCTTCTAAATAAGCATTACTGAGGCATGCCATGAGGAAGTACTTTGGATCAGAGCTGTCTAAAAGACAGCAATGCAAGTATTTTCAGAAGACATGAGTTTTCATGCTCTTCGCTGATGATGATGATGACTGTATTGCACAAATAGAAAATACCTATAAGGCACATGTAACTCCTCGAGTCAAAGTGCAAAAATGTGTTAGGATTGGAACAAAAGTTCCCATCAAGCTAGAGGATTTCTGTTATCAGCTAGGATAAGTGACAGGTCTTTTGCAAAGGAATTATAGCTACACTGGAAACTTCCATGAGAGAACCAGTACAAAGACGAGAGCAGTTCTCTGTGCAACTGCTGCAGTGTGCCTGAGTCAGGCTGGGAAATCCAGCTACAGGACAGTCTGGACTGGCAGGTTGGACAGGTGGCAAACAGTGCTGCCATTTCTGAGCAATGTAAGGGAATTTTGACACTTGGGCCAAATTGTAGTGTTGAAACTGTGACAAGGACATAGGTATCTAAAATACAGAAGGGAATAAAGCCTCACAGGGCAGAGCATTGGTCAGCTCTGTGACTGAGGAAGCAACTCAGGAACTGCTGGTGTGTCCAAACACAGAATCGCCTCTCTAAACCTGGCAATGAGGATGGTTCACTTACAGGATAAGAACGAACAGATTCACCAGCCTTTGAGGCTGGTTTTACAGCTCAGCAATAGCTACTAGGTGGCTGTGGAATTTGCCGTGGAATTTGCCGTAACATTTAAAGTCTCTTTTGAGGGGCTGCACCAGAAGAGGGGGCCACTTCAAGAAGCCCCCACAAGCACAGTGCTGGGTTTTATGTGGCATAAAAGCTGGCATGCAGCTACTTGGAAAATGGTTAGCTGGTGACAGTGGCATGTCAAGGGATCAGGCCTTCATCAGCCTTAAATCTTGACAGATTTAAGTGAAGAAATTCTCATTTACAGTATTTCAGGGTAAGGGGTTTATTTACTGAAATGTCACAGCTTGCTATTGCAATGACATGTTGATGGGTTAACAGAAGACATCCTGGTGTCCTCTTGGGGAACAGCTAGGCTCCTTCCACCGGAAAGGGAGCAGAAGCTAAAGTTTGCATTCAATCACTTAGCCAAGCTGGTACTACTAACAGTACCAAGCACTTCCTTATTCAGAAGCTTCCCTGCAACCTTGAGCATCCACCAAGGACTGCAGCAAATTCATTCATCTGGGCCTCAAAACGCAGGAGTCTGTAGTTATCTCAGGCAGCTGATGGCTGGGAGCAGAACCCAAGTTTATCCCGGATGGCTTACAGCGCAGCCTCAACAAATGCTGTCTGGGACACAGAGTTTCTGTTCAAAGTTTCTTACTGCAAATAGAGATTAAAAGCTGCATACTTGAAGGGCTGGGGTTTTCTGCAAAATGGGACATAGCATTGACTTGGAAATGCAACTGCTTTTGAGTATTTAAATATAATACATGTTATTATGTACACAAATCTAAGCAAAGCATGGCCTGATAGGCAGTGTGTGGCTCATGTTCTCCCTGAAAACATAGCCCAAGTAGACACCTTTAATTTTTTTTTTTAGAAGAGTGACAAACCTGATCTCCTGAACAGAGATTTGCTCTAACTAATGCAACCTTTGACTGAGGACAATTTCTGCACTCCAATCTTTTCCCAGAATGGCTTAATGAGAGTAGGCACCCTCCAAGTATCACTCAGGTTTTTTTGACCCTGTCTTCTGGCCACAGGCACTGGTGGAATGGCCCATTAATGGCCAGACCTCACAAAAGCCAACAGTCTGACCCACTGAGCACATTGACTTAGAGCTGAGTGGCAGAGCAAGGTATGGGTGCATCAGGGGACACATAAAACACTCTTGCGAAGCGGGGGAAATAAATTTGCTCATACAGTGGTGCTGGGCAGGAGGAGAAGTAATAACCTTATGTTTCAACTTACTTTGCTATTAAGAGAAGCCTTTTCAGCAGCAGAAATCTTCAGGAAACCATTACAGGAATGACAAAGATAAATGTATGCCATCAACAGAAGTATAGGACGTGGGGTTTTTTTAACACTATCACTTTTATTGTATGCCAATTTAAGACTTTTTTTTTAACATGTCATTAGAAACCAAGAGCAGTGTGCAGTGGTTTCTCTGTCAAATTGTTTTCATAGGACTCTATCCAATCAAACAGTCATTTTATTCACAGCAAGTGCATGTGTGGGGGAAAAAGGCCATCCCTTTATGATGCTTCAAAAGAAGTTGATGCATAAATGTCTGTTACGGTGTTTAAATTGTGCTTTTAACATGCATGGCAGTTTGAGCATGCACTGATGCTTTTGTATGCTAAGAACTCAGTTACACTCTTACTGAAATCGAATGCGATTAAAATAAAGTACATTGGGGAAGTAAAAGTATAGTTAATATTTAAGTGCTTTGTATGAACTGCATGATTCTTTAATCTTCCTTATTCCTGTGACTTTTAAACAGTAATGTACAGAGGGAATATGATGCTAATTAGAAAAGTTGTTAAGATGAAAGAATGAAGTAAATGGTGACTTTTGTTTGAAAGACTGTGAATGTGCTTAGTTTTGTGTAAGCAATATGGGGTGTAGTGAGACGTCTCAGAGAAGTCAACAAGTCTGCTGCATTCCGTGGTGAGGAGAGTGACAAGAAAGCAATACAGATGATTCGCCTGTAGCACAAGTATCTCCAACAAACATCCCACAGACAGCACACAACTACAGTACGAATAAAGGGGTAAGACAGCAGATACAGTGTGAATGTGAATATAACTTTTGTTTTGGTTTAGGTTCTTTTTTTTCCCCAGAGTTTTGGTTGATTAATGATGAGTGAACCCCAGCAACAACACAGCCAGGCAGCAGCTTTAACAGCACAGAGAGTAATCAGCCTGTTTTTATCTACCAGCCCTTCGGGTGGAGGCAACATTTCAAGGGAGATGTGCTGTCCTTGAGCATGACTGTGGTGAAGATTTGCATAAAGTTTAGAGAAAGTAGTAGACTGACAATCTTAGTGCAAAGGGGGAAAGGGCAGAAAGGCATCTCCGAGGAATCAATTCTGCAGAATGAGAGAGTTGGACAGAAACTTGCAGCATTTCTGTGAGCAAGGTAGGTTATATGGCGATGATGCTGTAGCTTCCTGGTAACACCTCTGAGATGGTTTACTGCTGAAGGGCCATTTGTGTAAGCAAAGTGATGCCTGCAACAGTTAAATGGCTGACATGGTACATCTAAGGTTTAAAGACACCATTTTATCCATTTTTATGGACATCATGACCTTCCTTTACAAAAGGTAAAAACACAGCAGCACAAGTCTGTAACAGTAGACTTAAACAGTGATCTGTGACATGAGCATAAAGCTCTGGCTGTGGTGGTGGCAGTGACACATTGATGGCTTGCTGATCCCAAGTCAGAGATGCTGTGGCAGTCCAGGATTCCTGTAAGCTCCCTCCTATGGCAGGAACAATGAAGCCTATAAAACGGGCTTCTCCCCAAGATGGGAAGCAACAGTAAGAACTGCTGAGAAACACAACAGTTCATAGGTTTTGGAAAACAACATCTGCCAAACACACCTTCCATTTTCACTTCTTTCCCTTGTGCCTATTGCCTCTGTTGAGCATGAAGTGGTGGAACAGAAACAAACCCTGCATGTATCAGTAATTCCCCTCAGAAAGAGGTATTTTATTTCAGAGGCACTGGGGCCCAGTGAATATTTATTTACAATGTACCTTTGATTTACATCTGACATGTAAAAAACAGGAAAAAAAATAAATGATGGTTCTACATATCTTTCATCTTCTGTGTCATACAAACAAGAGGTCTTATTCTGCATGGCATACCACTGCCTTTCAAGGCTGCCTACAGATATATTCACTCATCTGCAATCCTGATGCATACATTAAATTCACTTCCAACCTGTATGGATACTGTACAGAGTTATAAAAAAGCATCTACTTGTCTCCTGAAGCAAAAGCCAAAGCAGAATCAGCGGATCATGCATCAGTCTGTCCCGCAGAGCAGAACCTGTGCAGGCACCCACCTCAAGGTCACACACTGCCACAGCTTTAGGAACAGACCTCAGACACAAACGCAACTCATCTTGAGTCGGCAACGATCAAAGAACTGCTTATTTCAAAACACATTTCCTACTTGTTCTACATGTTCTGCCGTAACCCAAAATTAACAGTCATTGTTACCTGGCACAAAAAACAACACTAGGAAACCAAAGCCAGACAGGCCTTGAATTTTGTGTTAAGACATGTTGCAATGTAGATTTGCATTGCAAATACAAACTTTGTTTCATGCTGCTCTTAGAAATGTCCTTTTTCTTGTTTTCTCAGGATTGTAATGGCACTAAATAGTTCCTGTTCCTGAAATACAAGGGTTTTTGGTTTCCTCATGTTAAGGAACCAGCTAGGAACAGAACCTACCTGCACTGCACCAAAAACACAGAAGCAAAAGGGGAAAGAGATACAATATAAACATACCCCTTTCGCAAGATTTATATCTACATAAATAATAACACAAAATGGCTAGAGGAATAAAAGGAAAAATTTACCCACAGACATCTAGGAACTCAAGTTAGGGACATGGTAAGGGACATAATAAGGGTGCTAAGCTCTTAAAGTTCCTGTATTTAAACTTTCACACTTTTTCACAGAGTGTTTCTGTCTTTAGATTAAGAGATGAAAAGTGGGTGTGATTTGCAATTAAGCACAACTACCCTTTATCATTTAAGAGCAAGGTTCTTCTGTAATACCTTAATTGTTCATGTGGCTTCATTTACAAAGATGTTACCTAAATACAAGTATTCCGTGCTGAAACATAGCTTAGATGCAACCACCTACCATTAAACCATGACAGGCAATTTGAGGAGTTGTAAGAGTAACAATGGGAACTGAGATGAATTAGATCTGAGAACTGTACAAAAAATATTTTCTTAATGCTAGTACATAATCCAAGTTAAAACAGAGACAGTGGTCAAATAAATATCCTTTAATAAAGAAAAGAGGAATAATTTTAAAGCACCAAAACTGTGAGTATGATGTTACATCGCATGAACAATAAAGTGAATGCAGTACTTTGCGTACAGGTTTAAATTTCTGAATCATGATAATCAAACCCCATGAAATACACAGCAATAAACCTGCATTGCAGAGAAGCTGCACTGAAGAAAAAAGACCAAGAAGCAGACAATTAAAACTTTTTTTAGTTTCTAGGTATTGCTAGAAATGTTTGTTTAGTTCTTAACCTTTTTTTTAAACATACTTGTGCTTAATACTTTATAACTTTGAGCATTTTCAGGCATAGTAAATTTGCAGAGTTGTTTACAATAAAATATGCATTTAATATGTCCTTTTGAATATAATGGCGTTAAAGAACTTTCTTAAAGCCAAGCACAATGTGCTAGTAGTGTCTGAGTCTAATGATAATATTGCACAAAGCTAGTGAATGGAAAAATTGTTTTCATTATTTCTTATTTATTCAACAGGCTTAACAAAGAAGTTAGTTTCATTAAGCTTCACTGGCTTCATTCATGTAAAACAACTTGCAGCCATCTGTATTTAAGCTTTCCTTTTATGATAATGCATTTGTATACACTTAAAATGAAGTTCAAAACATATAGCAATAGCAACAACACGCTGGAAGATGCTAAGTGAATATCCCCAATGCCCAACACCTATTTACCAATTCAGAAGTCAAAACTAGGTTTATACTATGAAAATCAAGCCAGTTTATGGCAAACTAGTTCCTGGATAGGTGAGAGTCTCTGGAATAAAGTCTCTGCAGAGTTTGGACAATACGCACCAGAAGAGTCTTTATCCTTTCTACTTGTTTCCAATGGACACACTACTGGTTAATGAGCTTTAGATAATGCTCTACACATTAATATTAAAAACTCAGCAGAATAAAATTCACTGCTTGGTCATTTTCCATATTAGAGGTACAGAGCATTCACACTTGAGAATGGAAAGATGACCTTTTCGGTCAAATTCTGAAGCTCTGAGCCACAGAATACAGAAGACCTGAATCACAATAAAAATACATCAATGTCAGGTTGCAGATTCACCACAGTCAGAGCTGTGAGTTTTGGACTAACAGTCAAACTGAACGGGAAGTACAAAGACCCATATATGCAACAGCCCCTCCCACAAATATAC